>QWTY01026394.1:0-11354 GCA_008033365.1 Pseudorectes ferrugineus | reverse complement strand
TTTTATTTTCTTTTTCTTCTTGTTTTTCCCCAGCTTTTGCTTAGATTTCCATGTCTTTCTTAAACACGTCTCTCCATTTCATTTCCAAAGAATTAAAATCAATTGATGGAAGTAGAATTTAAGGAAGAGTTGCAGAGACAATATCAGGGTGAATCAGCTTTTAGAGGAACAATAAAGGTAGCTCTAAAATTAGGTCATTGGATGGAAGCCTTTTTAAACACACATCTGTGGATAAAGCATTTATACACTTACTATGACCATTCAGCTTCTGTCTAACTGTGAAGATACTTAAACTTCAATTTTCCCAAAACATTTAGAATTGAAAACTCAGGAATGAACAGAATATTTTAATCTAGACTAGCTTGACAGGCTTGAAACTATGCTGCTTAATATCAAATACTAAAGCAGAAATCTAACTAAGCAGAGAGAGACCAGAACCCAAGACTCCTCTCCTTCTGGCAAGTGTCCTGATCACTGAACTACGAGTTTATGTTTCTCTGCTTGCCAGCTTTCTGCATAATGGTACAGCCGCACCGAGAGAGGGACACTGATGCCTAACTGGTTTGGTAGGCATGTTACCAAGTGGCAGAAATACCAACTCAAATCTGCTTCACTAGAAAGAAAAAATGGGATTGAAGTACTAGAAAATCTGAGAGGATGCTAAGAGTTGACTACAAACTTGCTGTAGAGTTCTTCCACTTTTATATGTGTTTTAAAAGACAGCAATACCTGAAAGTCAGAGAACACAACTCATGCCTCCCAGGGGATTTAGCCTTTTACAGTGCATGCCTCAGTACTCACTGTAAATTGAATAATATTATTCTAGACTAATTTAGACTAAAGTCTAAATATGAGTATGATTATACACAAGTAACCTAAAAGATGCTGGCACAGCTTACTTGCTTCAAATAAACTCATGTTGAGATTATGATTTGAATTTCAATTAATAGAATCAACTCAACCAACTTCATATCTCAATATTACTTGAAGAACAACAAGCATCAACATTCAACCATCATTCTGCAAGCTGCTCCTACAGTTGCCTAACTATCAATTAGTCAAACAAATACTGAGTTCTGGCCTCTTCATAACTTGCTAGGATTTAAAATTCCAGTTGGCATTTCCCACATTTTCCAAAATTTCCTACATTCCAAATGCTTTGTGAATTTCCATTGGGTTAATAACCTTATTCTTCTTGGTGAATGTCATCTGTTTGGTAAATATCACCAAATGTCATGTGTTTGGTAAATAACATTAATTGTGTGCCTCAGCGAAATAGGTCAGACTGTTTATATGGGTCTTAAATGGTTTATCACTTGTAGTACAGACAAGCCTGACTGTGCTACAATTAAGGGGAAAACATACAGCATACACGAGTAATAGTTTTGGTCATGAATTAAAGCATAAAAATTCTCTGCCATACTGTCATAAGTCTTAAATGTCTATTAACACCTTATAGGTAAGTTCTGCTCAGCAGTCCCTGACTGGAAAATCCAGGATATTAAAAGACGTTCAAAAACCACTACTTTTGCAACTACTTTTCTTTAGCAAAAGTCAGATAACAGCTGTAGTGAAAAATAATTCTTTTGTTTAATCTGCTTTTTACTGGTTAAGCCAAGTACTCTGTAGGTACTCAGCCAAGAAAATATAGAAGGATATTCAGGTGTCATTGGATGTAATTTTGAAGTTTACACACTTTTTTAGCCTGGCAAGCAAAAATATTTCACCCAGGATATTATGCATGCACAGGGCTGCCAAAAATATGTTTAAATGTTACAGATCTACAGTGCCATCTGGCCCAGCAGTTTTTCAGATACAGTCTAGAGACATAAGAGAGAGAGACACTGCTGGATATCTCATAAGAGATTTCTATTATATCTATTTCCAAGGAATCAAAGATCTTATCTAAAATACAGCAGACCACTCTCAAAAGTAGCCACCATATTTTCCAAGAGAATTAAGGAAACAAAGCATGAAGAAGAACCTTCATAAGCTTTCAATAGTATAATGTATCCTCTTGTGCATTATGGATATATGCATCAATATACTGACCCACACTTACCTTTGGATTGGTCAGTGGTGACATGGTTTGTTACCATTTACAGGACTAATATTGGAACTAACTGTATAATGCAAAAGATGAGAAATAAATACCAGCTATTTCTTAAAGGAACAGACAAAATAAAGGAAACCCCAAATAAACCAGAAATCTGTCTGCTCAGTCTATTTCTGATTGATCTTCTTGATACTCGAGATACTTCTAATTACTCCACCTGTTTTACAGGTACCAGGTAGCATTTTATCAACTTTATAGCTTTACATCTGAGGTCATTCAGTAATACAGCCTCCCTCTAATTTTCTTCTTTTGACAACATTCATAACCTTTGCAAAAATAATTTTCTAAGAAAGAACAGTTAATATGTGTTTCAAACTAAGAAAGTCTGAAAGGGAAAACTGGCAACTTGCTAATAAAAGCAAATGCTGTATAACAGCAGAAATTAAAAATACAATTGCTACAAACTCTTGATGATTTAATAGAATCATTTAATATTAGAACAGAGGGGGGAAACAAGATCACAAAACAACCATAGTCAGCAATATACTCAGCACATGTAGTTTCTTTTCCTGATTCCAGAGATTGTCAGCAGACCATGTTTTCACAAATGCATTCATACTTTGTCAACGAATTTTCTGATTTCATTGTTTTAAAAATAACTAATTTTGTTAAAAGTCTGAGTTTTAATAAAAGATCTAAATACTCAGCATGAAAAATTCTGAGTGACTAAGGGTTAAGTAGTGTCATGCCAACCCATAAGCAAATTTTTATGATTTTGAACCTTTTTGAAAGAACAATGATTTTAAGTCTCAGGGAGAGGCAAATCTAAAGGACATTCAGTGGTAAAGAGTATCAGGAATTTTTGGAATCATTATAAACTTATCCATGGAGGGAAAAACCAAATTTTGTCTGTGTCATCGTTTAAAAACGAGATAGACTACTCTAAAATTGACTGGCTAAGGATAGAATCAGTTTTCAAAGTAATTGCAGAATAAAGTGATGAAAATAACAGCACAAGGTATTATTTTGGACAATACAAACAGGTCCCTTCCTAGATAACAGTCTCCCAAAAGTCTGAATTTTGCGGGAGAAGCATTAAGAACCTTGTATTTCTGCTGCACTAGGAATAATGGAATTTATTAAAATAAATAAATAACCATCCATACATTCTACCTTTCTGTCACCAATACAAGCTAATTGAGTAGGTGGTCTTGTTATAAACTCGGAAGGCAGTTATCCTCCTGTCTGGCTTGCTTAGCTGGGTCTGTGCCAGAGCACTAAAGAATCTGTCACTGAGCAGTGGAAGCGAAGCCTCTCCTGTGTCACACACCTATAAATAGGCGTGTATGTATATGTATGGGCATGTCTCCATGTATTTCATTTTCTAGTGCAAATAAACAAGCACATTCAAAATCCACTCCTGAGCATTTCCAACAATTAATTTTTGGCAATTTTCAGACAACACAAGGGCGGTAGAATGCACAGCCCGTACTCTGTTTACAAGAATATAAACTGTAGGCACGCCTGGCTGCTCCTCTCTCCCTGCTCAGCTCACTCCAACACAGTGAACGGCTTTTGTATTTTCCGAGCTCCCACCTTGACTGGTAGAAAGAAAGAATATACATGCTCACCACATATATATGAAGTTATATCTCTATCTATGGATGTCAATACAGAATATAAAGCACTAGTCTAACACAATTAATAATAAAAAAATAGTTCAAATAAAACACACAAAAAACCCCCAAACCCATAATAAAAAAAGTTAATGTTCCACTAAAGCATTAACCAAACAAACATATAAACCAAACAAAAGAATTCAGAATCACTTCTCAGCTATCCTTTCCACAGATGCAGTAAAAGGAACAAATCAATATTGATCCTCAAGCCCTCTCTCCTGGTTCACAGGTGGAAAATTCAGCTGCAACAGCCACTTGGGCCTCTACACTTGATGACTTCCTCATTCCTATAACTATCTTATTAGTAGAATCTTACCTGCAGCTTTTTCTAAGGGTTCAAAAGAAATTTAATGTGATTATACTGGGGCAAACACAGCCCCTGAAATTCTTGCACATCAGCCAGGAAGCTCTTCTGTTGCTTATGGCAGCCTGTCTCTTACTCTGCCAGCAAGAAACACCCTTTGTCAGGCCCCATAAAGAAACAGTAATCCAAGATAAAAACCTCTTCTTTCCTGTCAGGATTAATGAGAAATGAAGCTGAAGTATTGTGCTGAAATATTGTGCTGACAAGGATGAGAAGGCAATATTTAAATCAGAGCAAAACCTAGTATACACTGCATGTAACTTGATTAAACAGGAATCTAAGTGATCAGTGTTAACAAGGGTCTGCTTTGTTTTCTGATAAGCAGAGAAACGTGAAACAAACTCTTCCCAATTAAAACTGGGGCCAGGCCACCTGCTGCTGCCTTCAGTGGGATGAGGGTGGCCTTCCCAGGGAGGGTGGCAGCAGCTGGCAGCCGTCCAGCTGTGCCAGGGACACACATCCCTCCGTGCACCTGTGGGCACCTCCACAGCCCTGCAGGAGCAGGTCCCCACCACACCCTGGGACGAGATAGCTGGTGGCCACTCTGTGTCTAAATTACAAATCCACTTGCATGAAACGGAGCCTGCCCGGTGCCAGGAAACAGACAAAGCCTATGCAAAGAGTCAGCCCTCAGAAGGGATAAAGCAGCTCCTAGAGGAGAGACAGTGATTAAAGTCCAGCAAATGATGCCAATAAACAAGTTTTCAATTATCAAAGGACACCCAGGCAGCCAAAAAGAGGCTGCTAAAAGCTGTAATCACACTATTCTACAGTACTCACTTCGAAAAGTAGAGAAACATATAATATATTTTGGCTGTAAAAGAACACGTAGAGCAGACTATTTAAGAAAATTGCAACCTGCTACAAAAACAAGCTTGAGTGCCTTCTATTTAAGAGAGTGGGGCTGCATTTCAGATGCCATTTCTTACTTCATGTGAATTATATCTCTGAATCACACAGCAGTTATCTGTCTGCATGTTTTTCTTTGACACCATTATATCCTCCTGTCCTTGACCCCATCTGAGACTGACAATCTCTGGGGACTGCTAATGGGGCAAAATTTTCCATGAATATATTTGTATTTATACATTGATTTACTTAAGCCACACTAATGTAATTTGTGTATTTGTTTTCTGAAAAAAAAAACTTGTTCATTTGGGTTTTGCTGGCATGAATGTTTACTAAAGTAAATTCCAAAGATGTAGCCAAAGGTATTAGGATCAGAAAGAGGCTTTTAAAGTGTACTGTAGTGCGTCAGTGCATTTATATTTGCACAAGACAAACGATTCTCACTCAGCCAGCCAAGGAAGAGAGAGAAAATTTGGAGGTTTCCTGGCCAGTCATAATTAACCAATACAGCACGAAGAATAAGTGCTGAAAGCAGAAAATCTGTTGGTAATGACAGTTTCATGTGTTACCAGGTGGTAGCCCAACATTTTTTTCAGACTGGATAGATTCAAAGATGCAATATGGTCATACTGCCTATGCACAGAGTGGAAGTCTCCTAGGATAGGAGCTCAGAATCTGTAAAGGACTTACTTGTTTTGAAAGACAAATCTCTATTTGCACATACACTGTGCTACAGCAGACTTCTTCAAGCACCCCAAACCAACAAAGTTTTTGTCTGACCTGTTGTCTCATAGTATTGGGTCCTTGGGAAGACCAAATCTGAATGTGGGTTTAAACACAGAGCATAGGGGATTCTGAACAACTAATTTTTGTAATTAAAGTACTGTTCAGTTCTCAAATTATTTTGCTTTTAATTCTATGTTCGCGCAACAGCAGACTAAGGGTAAATTATTTTATTTGGTTTGCTCTTTTAGTAATTTGCCACATTGAAAAAAAAAGTGCACGTTAGCTCAACAGCTCAACAAATTAAAATCAATGGTGGTTTAATCATTTTCCCTTTAGCCAAAACCATTAGCATAGCACAATTAAGTAAATGCTAAAAGCTAGAAGAGGAGTCGGCAAGGCAGAGCTGTCATTCCTGCAAATTCTTTTATACACCTTCTCTGTATTTTTTCAGGTCATTAGTGAGGAAATGTGAAATTTGTGAAATTTCCTCAGCTTTGAGGAAAGTCGTTAGTTCTTTCTAGATTATTGAAATTGATTTGCACTTCACTGCTCTCTTAGACCTTTAGGGACATTAGCATGAGACCCCACCATCATTCCGGGTATTATATGATCTTGATGCAATACGTTGTGATTCCCATAACTTGTGAATTGTACGTAAGAGGACTACAGTGGATTAATTGACAGGTTAGTTTAAGTAGTGTATGTTCTCATTCGAACTATTTGGATGACTAACACACGTATTTAGGCATGGTTAAACTCAAAGCACATACTGATACCATATCTGGCAACCAGAGTAAGCAAGAATTTTCCTTGGCATTTTGTTTTATCAGACAGATCTGTGCAAGGATTGAGAAAGATCCCAACAGGCACACATACTGATAGTCTTTTCATGGGGATTTTCATGCCCATTTGGAAAACAGTGTCTCCTTACATCATCTTGCATAGGAGTCCATCCAAAAGGATATGCACTCATGCTAAGGAACTTGGACATGATGAGCAAAACAGTTTCTGGTGTATAGGCTAAAAACATTGCTGTGACATGTTAGTGTTGAGCAAATTCAAACTTAGCCTCACCAATGCTGCAAGGATTTCCTTGGCTGTCACATTCTAGAATCAGATTCCTTTCCATGTATTTTGATGTATGATGACAATCAGACTGGGTACAGTACTAACCCGACTAAGCTAAGAACTGTATTTTAAAGAACTATGTTAACTATGTTAAGAATTATATTTAACAATATTAAAAGTACTATTTTCACAAAACATGGCCTTTCATAATGGAGAGAGCCAAGCTTTGGCCTCTCACAGTTCCATGTGTATGCTGGGACAAACATGAGTCATGGGAATATCCCTCTGGGGCAATTCCAATGGGAAAATGCTCTCAGACATTCAAACAGACTCTGGCCCATATTTCTTAGGTCACAGAAATCTAACAACAGGGAATTAATCTCCATATATTTTCCCTGAATCCCAGGTCTTCCAGGTTTATTGAAAGGGAACAAAACACAGACAAACAACACAGTATGGCTGAACTCTGCTCAAAAAACCCAGAGTAAGAACTATAAAAAAGGCCTACTGAAAGCCTGTGATATTCATTCCATTCAATTAGGGCAGTATTTGCCTTCCTTCAGCTTCAATTATCATTTTCTTGGAGGCTGAAGATAAAAGGCTATTCTGTACTTTGTTTTATTCCTAAGTGTTCTGGTTTCCCCATCAGGTAAGTTTGACATCTTACATAGGTGTAGCAAGGCACAGTTATCTTTTTCTGTGCTAACCAGTGGAAATTTCTATATCATAGATTTATTCATAAACTCTCATATGATGCTGTAGTCTTTAAGATACATGAACAGATTTGTAAAATACATTAGTTATATGTAAAAGAACAAGTGAAAATTCAGGGCCCAAATATATACCTCTGCAACAGCTTGTACTTAATGTATCAAAGCCTAGGAAATTTGACTGCCATGCTCTGTATTAAACAAAAGAGTTTACTGCAGAATTTATGATTTAATTTTTTTTTCTTTTTGGTAGAGCAAAACTGATGTAAATTATCATCTTAGAATTTTGTGACCTGATTGGCACGTGAGCTACTTTAAATATATAACCATAAATGCTATAATTCCTGAGGGAAATGCGTTAGTACTAGACAACTTTGAAAATCATCTATCGCCTTTGGGAGTCCTAAAATAGGATCTGAATTCACCTGGAAATCCATTTCAGTTGTGTGTGCTGGTTACCTGAAAAACTAGAATGTTATTGAAATTTTCTTCTCATATGCTTCACTGCATGATTCATGCATAGAATTACTGTTCATCAGCATGGGCTGTGTCTGCAATGGGATTCCTGCTTGTTATCCAGCTGTGAGAAATACACAAGCTGTAAAATAAGTTAGGAAAGGAGTGAAAGAGACTGAAACCAATGCAAATGAACATACTAAAAAAGGAACAAAAGTGTAACACTATTTGTAAAAGGAAACAGGACTAGCCATGGATAATTTAGGGTTAGGATCTAACAATCATGTCCCCTCCAAATCTCTCGACCTCTTGGTGTAGATGGTACTTTCTCAGTTCTGAAAATTTGATTTTTTTCAGGGATACTTCTCTGTGAGAAGTCTTGCCTGTGTGTTAATACACAAGTTCTTCCTTTCAACTCAGAAATTTTGCCTTTCCTTTCCTTGTATGGAAGAAGCCTCAATATTCATGCAAAAGATGTTCCTATTCTAATCTCAGTTTATTAGAATATTACCATACTTTATGCTTGTTATCCTTTGAAGAGAATTTATAGTAAGTGTTTATTTAGTTACTGAAATGAAGGTTAGAAAGTTCCCAGAGTTAAGGAAGTTCCCAGAGTTTTCTAAAGTCCAGTGTTTGCTAAGAAATTACTAACCCCAAAAGTATCAAATAATCATAGCTATAAACACCAAAATTATATACTGCCAACTGTACTTATGCAGAAGCTAAGATACAGCTTTCTGACTTAATACTTGAAACTTCATTATTTATTTGGAGAGAATGTGAGTATGGGTGCACTCTGCAGACTACTTGACAGTAGTCGTTCACTCCAAACTATAAACACACTGTGAATTGTGAAACAGGAAAAGACTGGCTGCAGGCAAACTACCAACTAGCAACTTCTAAAAGACAAAGATATGATCTCTTCTTACAGGGTAGCAGTTGTTGTGATCACGATTTTTATTTACGGAAAACAAATTCTTTTAAACATTTATGCTTTAGAAGAAAACACAAGTATGTAAAACAGTGTAAAGATTTAAAGTAAGGATAACTGTCAATCATTTTGTTACCAAGGTTTTGTGTTAAATCAGTAATGCTTCTCTTCTTGCAAACCTTTAGTTTTAAGTCTACAAAAAGAATTCTTGAAACTCATTAGAAATATTTTACATTCTCAAATACAGTGCAGAATTCTTGTAACTGAAAAATGTTTCCAGCACATTTTCTTCCTTGGAAATAAAAAACCCCTCAACTCTGCCACCTTTTAAATGCTTTGATGCTTCTGTATGGTGTTGGTTGAAAATACTGGCTGCTCTAAAATGCTTCTCAGTGAATTGTGAGATGTCTGTACCCAATAAATAAAATGTAAACAAAAGAGCTTTCATCAGATCATCTTAGCATTAAGACATTGTGTATTTCAGTAATTCTCAATATTTCTGTTGCAAAATTGTTCTTTAAATTTTTACTTTGAACAGAGTTAAGTATTTTTTAGCATTAAGGGCTTAATGATAATATATTTCTTCCCAATTATAAGATGATGTATAAGATAACATATCAATTGGTAACCTACCATTCATCAACAATTGAATGACATTTCTTTGCCCATATAGAAGCTTTAGAAAATTCATATAGGAACCCATAGGTAAGTTTTAGAAATCTGCATTTAAAAGCAACACAGTTTTATCTAGAAACAGTGACCCCATTAGGTACATTCTCTTTTGAAAATTTGAAACAAAAAATTCCACAAACCAAAATCGTGTGTAAGACATTGTAACTGAAGATATCATCATTGATCTCTTAACAATAGAATGTTTTATCTATCTTGTATTGTTTCACCTAGTAATATTTAAATATTCCTATCTAGCTATTGTAATTATTTTACTTTTCTTTAAATATGTGGCTCCCTTAAGGTGCAGTCACAAACCCATGTGGCTAAACTACTGAGAAGAGTTTCCCTAAATAATCACTGATAAATGATCTGCCAGTTTTAGTGTATGTTTGAAATATTTTTGTTAATTACTTGGAAAGCAGCACCTTGAGCACTGTTCCTTATTCTCTCTCCAGATAATTGTACTGAATAATAAGAAGCATCATTACTATAAATAAAAATCCACTTTCCCTTGACACCCTTAAATGTCTACATTTCTTTTGTGATGAAAACTAGGGCGGTGGTAGGCTATGATATTTTTCTTGTCCCAGATCCGAGTCTTATTTTTAGATATGTTATTACTGCTGAGGAAACAGAGAAGTTCTGCAAAGAGTGTTTGTGTACCACAGTTACATATTTTTTCCATCTGGGGAAAAAAAAAAAGATTTTCCTCAGCCTCCTTTTAACATATGGAGTTTGTCACATCAATCATTGGTGGAGAACATGTAGTGGCATCCATGTCATATGGGTGACAGGGCTGTTTTACATAGTATCAGTATTTTAGATTCATGCTTTCCCAAGCTACAAAGCACAGACATTCTACTTAGCAATAGCATAGTTCTCCCAAAGAAGAGCTGTCTTTTGTCAAGTCTTTTCATCAGAGAGATGTAAAAATGTTACAAACGATCCCTAAGTAATAATCTAGATACTTCAGCATGCAGTCTTTCTCTAGTTTGTATAATACATTTGAGCTGGGTGCTTAATACATGTGGGGATCACACTAGGGAAACCTTTATCTTGGTGCCTATATTCATATAGAAACCATGTCTTGTTTTTGTGTGTGGCTGTGTAGAGGCCCAGCCAGTGAGACAATATTTCAGAGGTGATCAACAAATTTGAGGCCTGTAGTCAGTAGCGTTCCCCAGGGGTCTATACTGGGTCTAGTCTTAGTCAACTTGTTTATCAGCAAGCTGAACACAGTGATAGAATGCACCCTCAGCAAGTACGAAGAGTATGAAACAAAAGGAGTGGCTGATACCTCTAAAGGCTGTGCTGCCATTCAGGGGGACCTGGACAGGCTGGAGGGTTGGGTGGGAGAAACCTAATGAGGTTCAACAAAGGCAAATCTGGGTCCTGCACCTGGGGAGGAAGAACCCCAAGCTCCAGTATGGGCTGAGGGCTGACCTACTAGAGAGCAGCTCTGCTGAGAAGGACCTGGGAGTATTCATGGATGAATAGCTGCCCATGAGCCAGCAGTGTCCTTGCAGCCAGGGGGGACAGTGGGATCCTGGGGTGCATCAGGAAGAGTGTGGGCAGCAGGTGAAGGGAGGTTTTCCCTCTACTTGGCCCTGGTGAGGCACATCTGGAGTACAGTGTTCAATTCTGGTCTCCACAGTTCAAGAAAGACAAGGAGAGGGTCCAGTGGAGCCACAAAGACGATGAGGGGTCTGGAGCATCTCTCTTATGTGGAGAGACAGGGGAGCTAGGCCTGTTTAGTCTAGAGAAGAGAAGACTGAGTGGGGATCTCATCAATACATACAAATATCTCAAAGGTGGGTGCTAAGACAATGGTGCCAGACTCTTT
>QWTY01026393.1:0-18371 GCA_008033365.1 Pseudorectes ferrugineus | reverse complement strand
TCTTATGTCCTGATATTTTTTTCTGTTAATATTTCTTCTAGGTTTATGTTAATCACATTAATTTACTGTCATGTCTGATTTCAGTACATCTGTTTGTTTCTAAGCTATATTTCAGTTATAGCTGAGGACCCACTGTAGAACTGCAAGAAAAAGGCAGACTAACAATTTTTGCTCTGAAATGACTGCAGTAGGCAATAGTTGCCTATTTTGTGTGTTCTTTCCTTCCTGCTTCCATATTATTCATTAGACAATATAACAGTGTTAGATGTAAGTCCCATTTAACTGGGTAGTATTTCACAAGCATCAACCATTTGGCAACCACATTAAGCATAAAATTGTAGTGATGAGGAATATTTTCTGTTCTACAAACCAGTAGCACTGTTATTCAGAACCAGCCTAGTCTGGCAAGTCTCACATTAACATTTGAGACTCTTCCAGTGCTCAAGGAGTGGACAATCCACCCAATTTTTGAGCAGCCTGTCGGGATATGCTAAACTACCCTCTCTATTATGGCAGTCTTGTCTAAATCTTTTGCTTCAGGTGCTATGAAAATACAGAAGAATAATAAAATGCTGGCTTGCTATCATTCTTCTCAGGCAAGCTTTAAATCGGGAGCTCAGGTCCAATAAGAAAATCAGACAGGCCTTCAGACTGATGGAAAATGTTGTGATGGCACAGATCAAGTGGGTTGTCATCTGAATGAGTAACAGGCACAATCTGTATTTTTTTTATTCCTTTGTTAGAAAAGGCTCTGGGGACATAATGACAGCTTTGTATTTGCACATGGGCTCAAGGAATGCAAGAGCTGTGTTCTGTCCTGGCTGTGGTGGCAGTCCCTGCAGGCACATCCTCTAGAACAGGAAGGTGGGGGTCTCTGGATCCCACCCACACACCAACTGGCAGAGTTGGCAAGCTGGACAGGAATCATTGTTGCCAGCCTTTGCAATTTTATCTTGATCTTGATATCTTTGGTAGTTTTCCTTAATCCTCTACACAGAGTTGAATGATTATCAGTAAATTTCCACTGTTTCTAGAAAAATAAAAAGTCTTCATGCTTGTGGAGGAGAGATTAAAGGTATGACCTAGAGCTTAAAAAAAAAAAATAAAAGAGAAAAAATGTTTTGTGTTTATTGATCACAATATTTTGGGAGAGCTATCATGTCGAATGGTTGCATTTTATGATATTAGAAGACTGCAATGCTCTATCAAGGGGAAAATATGCATTGTCCTGGATCCAGTGGTCTCAGTGTTTTGATTATTGTGGGTTTTAACCCAGTACTCTCTTTATTACACACAAATACTTTTCTTCCTACTAACTTCTAGTTTCAGAATAAAACACATTTCGAGTCTCTTCCTGTAACACAGAACTTGCAGCACTCTGTGTCAGAAATAAAAGTCATCCACAGTAACATTGTGAATCCTCATTTCAGTGAACTGTAGCTAAAAATGTGGATTGACTTTAGGTAAAGATTTTGCATTTGTGTCTAGCACCAGTTTGAGAAGTCATTTTAATCTGCTGCTCTTCTCATGCACAGAGTGATTGTGGTGAAGTGATTTAGAAGGGAATTGCTAGAAAGAATTTAACTTTGCCAACACAGACGGAGGGACAAGGGTTTAACATTAATAACTAGAGATGCATGCGTATGGATGTGCAAGGAGGGAAAATGCTTCATTTTTATTAGAAATATAGTCAGCAAAAACTGAGCACAGGAGTTTATATGTAATGCTCTAGACACAGAAAATCAGCACTGAATTGTGCCAGAGCATAGCTCCAACAAGAGCTTAAAATTAAGTCAATCCCCTGGTTAGATATGTGATTGTTGCTTGTGCAATTAGCCTTGCAGTAGTACTAAGATGAGCTGAGAAGGATTTACTGACTGAGGCCAAACCTTATCAGAGAAGCCTTTTCGGGTGTAGATTAATGTGGAAATGACTTTTGCATGCCTCAGTAAACTGGTGCATTAGTAGTAAAGACTTTGCTAAAATGCATTACAAAGGCCATTTTGCCCTGTACTAGACAGAACAGTTTGCCCTTTCTGCAGCAGATGTTGTTGTAGATTGCCCCTACTGACTGCACTGGGATTTAAAAAGTGGAGGATTTAATAAAACTCTGCCTTTTAAAAAATTATTTCAATTTTTATTGGGTAAAAGAAATGGAGTCTTGAAAAAAATCAGTACCTGGTGATGGATAATATAAGCTAAAGAAATACTACCTGAAAGAGGAATGCACACAAGTTAAACAAGTAGAGAAGATTTATCAAAATGGAAGATCCAACTCTTAACAGGCAGAAAGTTGTGGGCCAGAACTGATAAAACAAGGACAAGCTAACAAATGGGAAAAGAAAGGGACAACTAAGTCATTAAACAGGGATGGCTAGACACAGTCCAATGCTGTGATAAAGAGTAGAGCATAATATATTCGGGCAAGGTTTCTTTGGTGAAGTATTTCAGAAAACACAAGTTGTGTTCATATTCCTATCCAATTTTTGACCAACTAAAAAGATGGTGAACAAGTTTTTGAAATCTTAAAGCAAATAATTTTAGAAGTTCAGAAGTAAATTACTTCAAAGTGAAAAGAAATGTGATTTCTGTACCTTTGAATAGAATAACCAACACACCCACCATGGTGCTTCAGGAGAATGCCCACTTAATGTGTCAAATTCAGAAAAGAGATTTGAATTGGAGGTGCTTCTGAGGTGGGCAGCACGGCCTAAGCTATTACCTGTTTCTGGGAAATGCTCTCTGGCACCTGCTTGGTTATTCACTTTTGAATACCAACATGTGCATTAAACAGTTGCTCAGCCCACATGAGTGATAGAAAATATAAGTTTGACCTGGTAGTGAAAACACCATGGGGAGGAGTAGCATTGATGTATTTGTGTGACATGTCACACTTTCAGTCATGTATTTGTGCAGGTTTCAGTAAAGAGTGAGTGAGCTCATGGAAGAGAAATCTTTAGAGAATTCTGTAACACATTGATGAGGGGGACTCTTAAATTAAAGTGGCTTCTAGAGCCTGGGGAAAATGTATCACGTATTTTTGCCTTGTTCCTAGACTGCGACCATGTATGACTGGGGTATATTTACATGGCACTCCTCACCATCTGTCCCTAGCCAGCTCTGTGTGGACTCTGGTAGAGTACTGGGACAGAACTTTAACAGGAAAACCTTTTGTCTGTTCTACCACTGCAGACTAGTCCATCTGTCTATCTCCAGTTCTAATGAAAATATCTGGGGGGAAAAAAAAAAAAAAAATTAAGGATTGTATTGACTTGTGCAAGGAAAAATGAAAAAGCATGAGAATTACAAAGTCATTAACTATATTCTTGCCTGACAGCTTCGTAGTTAAAAATCATCGGAAGTGAGGTACCACGCAGGTGTTTGCTCTGACAAGGGGAAGAAATGCCTTGAGTCATATTTTAGTGACCTCACCTTTTTTTGACCTGAATGGGAAAGCAACCTTAGAGCTTTAACACTTTTTTCTAGAGATATCGTTGCTGCCATTACTAAGAGCACTGAAATGGCTTGCAAGTTTAAGAACGAGAATTTTTCAGAAAAGCAAAGAATATGTGCAGGAAACACCTCAACACAAGATCAGAATAACAAACATACAAATCAACTCCTTCTCATATTTCCACATGAAAGAAGCTGGATCAGCTGGATAAACTGAATTTGATTTGCTGACTATTCTACAGGAGAAATTTTGTTGCATGGGAATACAACAGCAAAACACAGTGCCTAAATGCCACAAAGAGTCCCAGGTATTACCCCAGGTATCCCAGGTAATAGACTGTATGATGATTTGATAACATTATCAGTTAATAAAGTTGTCTGTTTCATACCCAGCCATTAGACAGTGGGAATTGCGTGAGACTGTCCCATGGAATCTGGAGCTGTCAGGGCAGATCAGAAAAGACATTCAGTAAAAGAGACCAGCATGAAAGATTCTTATATGTTGTGTTCTCCAGAACTCACCCAGCCTCTTGATCACCTCCCTTGGAGCATGTTGCCTCTTCCTATAGACTGTACATGAAATCCATGATCTAGGAAGCTGATACCTACAACAACAATCGCATAGAGCTATATGAATCACTGTCTTCTCTCTCTCTGCAATTATTTAAAAGAAAGAGAGGTCAGAAAAAACCTGTAAAAATCAGTCTTATCGAATATTCATAGACCACAGAGATAAGCGACATTCACCTAAATCTAGAGTTTCACAAGTATTTTAAGCTCAAGGCAACACTGTCAACACAAGGAACTGCACAAGGAGCTCCTTTTCACAATGACAGAACTACTTGGCTCAGGCACGTCTGTCAGATGAAGAAAAAAGACAAGGAGGAAAAACAACACGTCTGAAGATGTAGTTACATTTCCCAGCAGAGTCCATAGCTCATTCACACTTGCTAAATCACACCCTGTGCCTCCTTTCCCTGACTCATTCCTGTAGCTCTGGGTCCTGTTGGGAAACCCTGCAGAAGCAGAATAATTTCCAGGTTCAAAGCGGTAAAAACTTTCTGCTTCCCATGAACAGGGATCCTAACCCTCCCTCTTCCACTCTAGATTCACCCCAGATGTTTGATACGCAGTCCTGTTAAACAAGATTGCATTTAGTCCCCTCATTTTTCTGTAAATCTGGTGCATGCATTTCTTCTGTGTATAAAGCAAATTAAAATCATCTGACTAGCTAAATTTGGTTACTGAACAGCAGTTAACTTTTCCCTTCTAATCAATGGGAATAGCAAAATTAATTAGACAATCCAAAGAATAGTTTCAAAGGGACCATTTCTCTGCTTAGCAAAACTAATACTATGGAAGAGTAAATATTTTTACTATAAACACTGGTTTTCAAGTACTTCTTTTTTTCATTACTTTTATTCTAATACTTAATATTTTATACCAAGATATATGTAAATAATTTCTTTGTTTTTTCTTATATAAAGAAAAAGAATATAACCACGTGATTTTAATTCTGATTTTAGTGGATAGGTCGTTTGATTGAAGACAGTATGTTTGTTTTCTTTTACACTTTAAGAGCCAATAGCCATGGGCCTTTGACCACTTTAGGCTTTCAAATCCATCTGGAAAAAATTAGACCTTACCGACTAAAGAGATACAGCTTTGGTTGGGTTGTTGCTTTGTGGGGTTTTTTTGGTTTGCTGGTTTGGTTTGATTTTCATGCAGCTTTGTAGCACTTGCCATTTGAAATAGATGCATATCTTCTAGGTCATTCAAAAATATTTATCATAATTTTCATAGTTATTTGCTATTTTTGTTGTTCTGTAAAGACTTGCAGGGCAGTTTCTGGTTGGCTGGGGAGTGCATGGTGGTAATGTGGTATTCCTGCTTCTTTTCAGCTGTTCTAAGAGCTGGAAAAGACTTCTGGAAAGAAAGAGGAAAAGTCAGGTTCTTCCTTTGTCTGTGACAAAGAATAAAATGAAGAAGGCATCAGAAAATTTTTTAAGGAACACAAACTGTCGGGGGGGAGAGGACCAAAATAAAAAAAAAATAATGTTAATACCTGGAAACACAAAGGTGAATGCAAGTGCTTATGTGGGAAGGGATTTGTACATTTTTGCCCATATGCTTAAATTTGAGAATCCTCATAAACTCAGGAAGTTTGGTAAGATTATTCAAATGTTTAACATCTCTCATTAAATTACAGTTTTGATATAGTTTTTGTGCTGTTAGTGGGATATGCTCACATATAATTTATGGTATTATGAATAAAGCTTAATGGGAGATGAATTATAAAGATGAGTTAATGGACTTCTTTCCCACAGGATTAGAAATCCCACTGTGTATCCGTTACCGCCCCCTCCACACTGAATACTCCCTCATTACCAGTAGATTATAACTGTTCATGATGCACCTGGCTAACTAATATTTTCCAGCTTAATTCTAAAGAGAGAGTCCTCCTCCTTCAAATTTCTCATCAGCTGGTTAATCATTAGTTGCTTGTACTAGAATTCTAATTTCACAGAGAGCAACTCCATCCATCTCAAGTGGACTAAATCCCTCTCTACATGAGCTTGCTTCCACAGTGCATCTCTCAGACAGCTCTTCAAGACTTAAAGACTCAGTAAATTTAATTGTTTTGTTCCTGAAATCTAGTGATTTCCCCATGATTCCCTTACCTAGCTCAACAAGAATTTTTTTTTTTTTTTTTTTTGAGATTCGGCATGGACACTGCTTCTTGGTGAAAAAAAACCCCATAAAGTATTAATATTGCAATTAATAAAGCTGTATTTCAAGCTTGAGTGCAGTTCTGCTCCAAATACTAGTTTCAGTTCCAAAAGAAAATCTTTACGCTGAGTTCAAAATTGGTCAAAAAATTGGCTCTCTGAATGGAAAAAACCTTAAAATTTAAAACTAAATGTTTAAAGTCCTGTTTCCTAGCTTACATTATTAAATCATCCTTTTCCAAAATCAGTTGTATAGTTCCATCAGAGAAAATTTGTTGTGAATCAAATCCAGAACCACAGACACGCAACTCTAAGTATAGCAGCTCATTGTTTAACTTCGTATAGACTTTGTGTGCATGTGGTTTCCATATTGCTTGTAGACTGTAAGTGGGGAAAGATCCGTGGAAAACAGTTTGTCTTCATATCAAAATGATGGTACCATAAACTTCAACCCATTTGTTTCTGATGTTCATATTCATTTTGGCCATTAAACCTTATCTTTCATTGCTCAGGGTTGGCTTCATTTTTCTTCTGTTCTTGCACTCTGTTTAAGTGATAACTCACTAACCATAAAACAGGGACTGAGATATGGAACCCAGGGCACATATTGTATAAAACTGCCATCAAAACCATGTCCTAAGGCACATCATCAGTGATTTAGGGACCATTTGCTTGTTAGATATCGAGAACAAATGGTTGCTTCTTCATTAAACCATTCAGTTCCTACATGGGCATTTCCAAAGTGCTGGTGCCACACCTGTCACAACACACCCCTGTACATGATGCAGCATTTCTGTCAAAAAATTTAATAACACTAGAAAATTCCAGTGAGCTATTCCACAGTAAAGGTGTTCCAAATATACTGTTACTGAGTTATATTGATACATGTATGTCAGGAAAAAATGTTTAAGCATAATAAATATTCCGCCTATGTCTCTATTCTCATTTTTCTTATGATTCTTGCTGTTTTGAGAAAAATAATTAAATACACGAAATACTGAAAATACTACAATATTTTGATCAATCCCTCTGTTCTCTATAGAACTCTTAATTAGTTTGGGTTAAATTGTTTTACTATCTTAATCAGATGAATCAACATTCAAACAAATTTTAGGTTTTAATCAATTTATTAAATGCATAGATTAAATCTAAAACTAATTCAGCATCTTGATGGGAGGAATTTAAATTCTTTTTGGTATTTATTCAAATTTTATTTTTCCATCAAATCATATTTTATGAATCTCTGTTGAGGTAGAATTTAATGATTAATAAGGCATGCAACCATATAAATCAAGCATGAAAACATCAATCACGTTAGAAATCACACTAGACAATTTTGTTGTGTTTAAAAATATATGATTGCATTGTTTTGACCATTTTCTTCTTAAAGGTATTTTACTTTGTTAGTTGTCAAGAAAAGCAGGTCACCTGCAGTTCTTAAATATTTCTCATTTACATCCTGATTCTCCATAGTGTTACCTGAGGTTTTTCAACCATGCTGAGAAGTCAAAGCATCTGTGAGCTTTGGTGAGAGCCAAAACCTCTCATAAATTAATTCATAAATATAAGAAAAAAGAATAATGCCAATATTTTGGATATGGTGGAACATAGAACAGTATTTCAACATTCTATTGCAAAACAGTGTCGGAATTTAGGAATATTTTAGAAAACATGTACAAAATGTTTTTTTGAAAAAATGTTCGATAATAATCAACAAAGAAAGCCTTTGAATTTCAAACCAATCAATCTGAAAATTTGCAAAACTTGTAAGAATTTCAGAAAGAACTCCTCAGACTGACTTCTGCATACTTCAGTGTTAGAGAAATATAGAATGTGCTACAAGTTGCATTGATGCATAAGGTTAATGACAACAAGCGGTGAAGTCCATGACTTTGTCAAAATAAAGAAAATATAATTTTCTATTCACCAAAATTGCAAGATATGAGAACCTATAAAGCTCCACGAGCATACTGCACCTGAAAAACTCCTAAAATTTTCCCTACTCAAAAAAACTTTTTTGATCATTGCAAAAATATCCTTTTAGGCTACTTGAAATTTTCCTGGAACTGCTGTTTAGTCAGTACTTTTCCATTTCTACCATGTCTTTATCCCTATTTTCTCCTCAAAAAAGTCATACCTTCATGCAAATAGTAAAAAATAAAACACTTCAAGAACTTTTAAACTTATTAAGGGGTTCTTGCAAAATACTAAACCAAATCTGTTGTAGAAATACAAGAGTATGGAATAGGACATATCCCCTGTTTAGTGCTCTCCCTAGAGAATATATTTAACTTTTCCAAAATTCTATTATCATTCATTATTTAGATCTATACACTCTTCTTAACAGTTAAATAAGAAAGTTTTTATGACATTTTTGCTAAAAACTCTTGGCCTCAAAGGCGTGCTTTAGCAGTAAATTCCAAAGCCTAAAATCTCACTCTGTGAAAAAGTATTTCTTTTCATCCTGACTTCCCATTTTTCAGTCTCGCTAAGTGATTCCTTGTTCCTTTGTTGAAAAGAGAACTAGGGTTTCATTCTTATCATCTCTTCACCAATTATCGTTTTATATGCTTTTGTCATGAACCTTCTTAGTCCTTACCTTTCTGAGGCAAGTAATCCAAATCCATTAAGCCATTCTTTCAAAAAGAAACTTTCCAAGGCTGGTAATTATAGTTATTGCCAGTCATTGATGTTTTTTCACTGGTTCTTTTTAATTTTTTTTTATGTTTTCTGTGGAAAACTATAGATATTTCTGGTGTGTTTACTTTTCCAAAATATTTTACTGAGCAGCTCTTTTAATTTAAATCCTACAGCTTGAAAAGATGTCATCATTTAGAACCCAGAAATTTTTGCACGTTCATACGTTTCCTTGAGTGTGAAGCACTTTCAGTTTACCAATAGTGAATGTCATGTGGCATTAAGTTATATTTTCAGGCCTGAAGTTCCTCACGCTGTTTCTCAGAGTAAACTGTTATGGGTCATACTTGGTTCATTCAGCAAAACATTGTGAATTTGGTGGAACTTAGGTACTCCACTCTTCCCTTTAGCATATTTTGACAGTTTCTTTCAGTCCTGGTAAGATATGTTACTGGGGAATAGGTCAGAAAGCAGCTGGATGTAATTTTTCTCCAATTTATTTGGAGGTGTGAACTGAAGCAGCTAAGATGTAGCAGGGAATTTGTTTAACAGACTTTATGTCACATAAAATATTTTAGTTACTAAAACGCAGCCTTGTCTGGGTTTTTTAAAATAAATGATACAATGGCTTAAGGCAAAATTTAGTCATCACTGGTTTATCCTACCCTGGACCTGCTTCTTCAAACTTCTCAGTTTTCCAGAAAAATCTTACATAACAAGCGGTGCCAGAAGAGATGTTTATGGGTTGATGTCTCTGCTGCTAAAAGAATTGCTGAAAGAAGGAAAACAAGAGAGGTGTTTACTTGTCAAACACACGCAATGTTAGTCTGTTAGCTTAATTATGTTATTTGTACAGGTGTGGGTAACTGTGGTAACTCTGCCTCCTCCAAAATATGAATTTTCTTTCTCCTTCGGGGATGTGCCCACGCCAGAGAGGGGCTCAGGAGCTGCCCTGTCCTGCCCTGGGTGCCAGACCCTGCCCTCCCACCCCTGGGATCCCCAGTCCCTGCAGCCCCTGGATGCCATCCCACAAGCACAAACTCCAGAAACTCAGCACTGAGCCCAAACACCTCAATTTCATTACATTAGGGGTGTTTGGGGTTTTTTTTTTTAAATAGAAGCGACTGCTGGCCCAGTGTCACACTGTGTGCAGCAGCTCACAGCCTCAGGCAACCGAAATGCTGACACTTTGACAGACAACCTGGGAAATGAATGTTGATCTTGGGAAGTGAGGGGGAGGACCGTGAGCTGTGGCTGGCATCCCAGAAGTAAACCTTCCCCAAGTGGGAATAGCACCTGAAACCCCCAGTGCTGCCCTGTTGATGGCTATTGGTGACTCCGACCCGCACGGTGGATCCTGCAGGGTCTTCAAATATTGCGAATTAGAGCAGCAGTGTTGCCTCTGCCTGCGGTCGATTTTCTAATACTTCACTACAGAGATACTTGCAGCACTGGTGATTTCAGTCAAAGATTTCCAATACCAGCTGAACAGGATCACAGTTTAGAGGGGTTTTTTTGTAGGCGGAATTGACAGGATAAAATGGGGAAAATATATGACTTACATGAATCTTCTCTGCAAGCTTCCATTTGAATAAGAAAAAGAAATATTTTCATTCCTCTGATATCACCAGAGGAAGGTGTAAGGAATTAAATTATAACCAAAAACTTAGCTCAGGAAACCTGTAGTTTTGAGAGGTAGTTAGCTGAGAGATTTTCAAATGTATTTTTCATTTCTATTGCCACTAATTCTTTTGAAACAAAATCAATCCTTCTACAAGCTAGCTCCTCTCTGTGTTTTTCTTGGGCGATGGGACTTTGCCTCATAGGAGAGAGAGGCCAGAGCAGCTTTGTGTACTTTTTCTTGGGGCTTCAAGGCAGTGATGCTTGCCTGAGTTGTAAATCAGAGAAATCCAAGGGGACTTTCAATTTGCAGTGGCCTTCTAGGAGTTCAGAACTGCCCAGGATCTCCCACAGGGCCTGCAGTCAAGCCATTTCTCTCACTTCTGGCGTGCTCAGGAGATGCATATTAACTTCACGTAGCCTGCACACTGAAATAGCTGTCCTTGGATCACACATGCAGCTTTCAGGATTTTGGCTGTAGCATTTGTACTTGAAATAAGATACACTTGTATTAATAATTCTTTGTCAACTGAAATCTGGGAAGAATAGTCAACACTCTGTAGAGAAACTATATTGTGTTTTCTGTGTGTTTGTGAAAGTGAATCCCTGTCTGACTGGTTCACAGGAGGATTACCTCTAGAAGGTGGAAATGCAGAAGTGCCGTCTTCTACATCCAGATTCTCAGTTTTGTTATAACTTATTTCAGATCAGCTGAAGTCCAGGTTACATGAACTCCAAGCAATTTCCTCCCTAAGCTTTCCTCCCTTAACCCTTTGTTTGCTTCCTCTGAGGTGACATTTGCTTGACAAGAGCTTGCTCAATGTCAGGGCACTCGGGGCACTACTGGGGTTTACTGGTCCTGACCAGCCTCACCTGAGACTCCCACTACCCATGTTCCCAGGGGCTCTATTTAAGCTCTGCCTGGGCTGTTCATTCCTTCTTTGGGTGGTGCTGCAGTAGCAGTTGTATTCAGCTTTGTTCTCTGCTCAGCCTGAGTTCCTGCAGTTTT
Organism: Pseudorectes ferrugineus; assembly: GCA_008033365.1. Lineage (NCBI taxonomy): Eukaryota > Metazoa > Chordata > Aves > Passeriformes > Pseudorectes > Pseudorectes ferrugineus. The sequence goes on along the minus strand of QWTY01026393.1, from coordinate 6,923 downwards.
CCTGGAGCTGACTTTATATCTCACCTTGCTTTCTGATCCCTGGATGTTTGGATCTGTTGATCTCACCAATCTTGCTCAGGTACTCTGGGTCTGTGGGGGAGGTGGTGGAGGGGTCACCTTGACTTTTGGCTCTCATTCCTCCTTCTGGAGCATCCTGTATTATTGCTCCACAACAACCAGGACATGAAAATAGTTTATTTCCACTGCAATACTTTTCCAAGAAAAATGTTTAGGGTACATGCCTAATTATTCCTCACAGCATTACTCTAACCATCTCAGGAAGTTGCCTCTTTCCACCAAAGCTAGACTTGTTACAAGAGTCCAGAGGGATGGAGGGAGATGAGCGTGATGCCAGGATTGCCTGGAAAGGTTGTTCTCCATCAGCTCCTGGATTGCTTGCATGGCAGTGGTCTGGGAAGGAAAACATAGAAGAGTCATAAAACCAGTTTTATGCCATAAAACCTTTTGTTTTAGTGATAGCTTCTTTGGGCTACTGTTTGCTGTTGTATTTCATTCCCAAAAAAGTCAGTGTTCGCTAAGATTTCTCACTGCAGCTCTGGAAGGAAATTTAAATCAAGAGCCTATCAGCTTTTGGTGTAGTGCTTATCAGTGTGTGCATTTTGCAGGAGCAGAGTAAGAATTCTGTGTTGGAATGGTGATCTGTGACATAGCTGTCGGTCAGCTGCTGTATAAATCCACACTGATGAAAGAAATGCTGACTACTGCTAGTAAATGTATTTTCCTAGAAAAAGTAACAGAGAAGAAACTTCTGACTTTTAAGTATTTGCCTCTAAATGCTTGAAACAAGTGACCCAGGAAAACACCAGATAGTAATTTTTCAAGAGAGAGTTTTTTTCACAAATAAAAGTCTTCCTGAATAGGATAAAAATATTTCAGTCTGTCAGCAAGAGATAAAACAGACTGAATATTAAATAATAAAAAACCATTCTCTGCTCTGTTGTAATATAATCATGGCATATGATAAAATAAGATTACAAAAAAGACTTTTGACCTTTTGTGATTTAGTCTGATATTCTTAAACAATTAATTATGAAGGAAACAACATATGGGAGGAAAGAATTAAACTTGCTAATAAATAAATCTATTTGGATGTTTACTATTTTCTGTGCACAGAATATGAAGACAGCAAAACCTTACTGGGTAGTCTTTAAAGTTTGCTTTTTAAGCAGACTTGACAGTGCACTGGTTTATGACCACCTATGTCAGTTTGTAGACATGTTCTACAACTTTTGAAAAATGTTTAAAATTAATATCTATCAAATTACCCTTCTGCATAAATCAAGAGTTTTTAAAGTCATTGGGAAGACTGTAAAACCTCCCATGCAAAAGGGAGCCAGAAGTAGAAGAGCTTGTTTTTGAAACTGTAGATTTTTTCTGAGGGTAATCAGAAGAAATGGTACAGGAAATTTTTGTTCCCAGAGGTTGCAGCTAGCAGGTTCTCTGTACAGCTGGCTAGTCTGAAATAACTACAGTGGTATTTCAATGATTAATGAGAAATTGCTCAACATCTCATTCTTGTGCCTGGTATTCTGAACATCTTGAAGTCAAAATATCAGGTTTATCAGACATTTTGGACCTACCTCATGCTCCTTATATAAATACTGGGCCATTGAGAAGGAAATTAATTTTGTTTCTGACTATCACAATATTGTCTCTTTTCAGGATACCACTTTACAAAGATACTTTTTGCAATTATCACTCTTCTGGGTTTGTCTGTAAGCTAAAATTATTGGTGTCTATAATGGATTTCCATCCATTCATATACATTGTCTCCAGAAAAGGATTCTCTTCCTACGGCCTTTTACCTATGTGGATAAATATTATAGAATAAAACTTATAGTGGTTTCCCATGTAGTACAATTTAATGGGCTCAAACATGGGAGATGTGGTTCCTATTTTTGTTTTCATTCTGATATGACTTAGTCCAAATCTCCCCAATTTCTATTTTATATTTAGAAGAGAAAATAAGGATGTTAAGCTCTACAGCACTGTTTTGAATCAAAAAATTTCTGGGAAATTCTTTGTCAAGGACGGGAATCAATGTTTTGAGTGGCTTTTATTGCTGGACCATCAGCAGTAAGAGTTGGCTGACCAAAACAAGTCTTCTTAATTGTCATTCAGAATGTTAAGCCTCAGCTTGGGAGCTTCTAAACTGGAATGGAGTTATAGTTTATCTCATGGATATTAGGCACAAAATTTTAAAGTTATAGTAAACGGTTGAATTTCTGGTGTAAATTGTTTGTCTTGTATAGCATTCTTTATAAACATCACTTTCAGTGTGCTCAATGCTGAATCATCTTTCTATTTGATTATTTGACCCAGGGATTTTGCTACTGAAATGTGCCCATTGTTTTCAGTAACTGGACTAGACTGTCATGTGCATGAAACTAAGTTCTCCAGCTCCTTCCTGAAAGGAATTTCTCCCAAGTCAGTGTTCTCTGTATTGTTATTCATGTTTTTCCCTTTGAGTATCTATGCCTAATGAAATAAGAAATGTTTCCCCAGTGTGAGGCAGATGAGGAATTATTTTAAATGCATAGGAAGACCCTCTCTTTTACAGAAAAATCACTAGAGGATTCAAGTTGAGAAGAGGCATATGGTGTTTGTTTCAGTACTCAGCGTTTTGAGCAAGTAGATTATCCCAGCTAAAGCAAATATCCAAGTATGTGGAATCATCCAGAAATAGAGATCTTTAAAGAGGAGAAGAAAAATCTTCAGGCTAGTTCTGGAAAGGTATTTTTTGCAGGAGCAGTTGCCCTAGTGATTCATCTAAGCTAATAATAGCTGGGATTCCTTCCACAAGGGGGAGATGTGTGGCATGGTATGTTTATTCAGTTTTTGTTCCTGGGGTTTAATACATTCATTATTGCATCTAAGTCCACATATTGATCTGACAACTTTTTATGGATTTATTTTTACTATCAGTGAAACTTTGAGGGATTTGCAAGCATTAAAACTATTTTTCTTAATTATTCCAGAAGCTTATGAAGATGTTTGTGCCTGTTAAGGCAAAAACAGAGGCAAAATTGTCAGGGGCTGTACAGTTTGGTCAATGTGAGTCCTTCGTGTCATGTAACTCTTCCTTGGTAATAACTGGTACCAGTGACACAAAGCTCACCTGAAATTTCAAGGCAGAGTGCTTGATTTTCATGATTCTTTAGCTTGGTGAAAGATCACATATTTCTTTATGACACATTGACTAGCTGCCTTAGCAAAATTTCATCCTGAGTCATAAAAGCTTGCCAAAATCTCAACTAATATGAATAATTTACATTGATAGACAGTGTTATAAAATCCTAATATTAGCCATTTCATTTGTTCTGTCTACACTGAATTCGGCAATGCATGTACTTTTCCAGTTAAAAATTAGTTAGCGTTATGCCTGCACTTTTTTTCAGAAAATTACAGCACATTTTCCTGCAGAAATCTCATTGACTCATACATATATGTGTGTGTACATACATTCACACTAGTCTTGGAAATATGTATGTAGGCTGTTTTAACTGCAGCAACTGAGTGTGTCTGTTAAAAATTCCTGTGGTTGTCAACTAACACAGCAACGTACTTAAAGTATTCCTCAATGATGCTTCCAGTTATAAACTATTAAATAGAAAGTTAATAAATGTTGTATGGGAAAACATGTCATTAAATGTCTGACTAGAATCTGCAGTGTGTCTCTACATGAATTGAAGTGCCCATGATCCAGTCACAGGAAGGAAATTAGAAGGAAAATTTCCATTAAAATCAGATGCTATTCTGACTTTGGAAGGCCTCATTAAACGCTTAATGTTGCTATTATGGAACAGATTGCCCAGGGAAGCTGTGGATGCCCCATCCCTGAAAATGCTCAAGGCTGGGTTGGATGGGGCTCTGAAAAACCTGGTCAAGTGGAAGGTGTCCCTCCCCATGTCAGGGAAGTTGGAATGACATGATCTTTAAGGTCCCTTCTAATCCAAAGCACTCTGACTATATGATTAATTAAAAAATAATTCATTGTTTTCTGTAAATATCAATATTAATAAACACCTCTTTTGCAAAGTAAGGTAAAATATCTTCAGCCGTAATGTCTCTGATGGTTTGTGTTTATCTTGTCCAGACTTTGGATATAGTGGCATAGCAGACAAAAGTGGACCTATGTATGCAGCCAAGTGATGGTAATAGTTCATTACCAGCAGTTATGTTTCTGCTATGTTCTTCATAATCTTTTCTTCTTTGAAGAGAACAGTGGTCAAGAGATAATTTTAGATATAATATTTAGCTGATTTGCTGGAGGTAAGAGATTTTCAGTAAAGTTTTAATTATCTTTAGTTTTATTTCCTTGAGGGTATTGGTTTTTAGCTTGTGCATCCTGTGCAATATTATCAATGTATTTAAACATTGCTGCTGATATTGGAAGTGAAAGATTTATTTTTGTTTTGAAATGTGTGTTCATTTCCTATCCTATCTTTAAAAATAGGATTAAACAACATGGTGTGTTTATATGTGAATGCTTTCTGTGCTATAGAAAAAGTTGACTCTGAAGTTACTATGAAAAATGACTGTGCTGATATATGATTTTAGTTTTAATTAAAAGTTTGAGCTGCCTACTGGAGAATTAATAAAATTTCAAAATGAAATGAAGAAATAATCTCTTTTTGTTTAAAATCTAAACAAGATGTGGAATATGTGGGCCCTAGCACTTTCGGTCTCTACTGTATTGAATCTCCTACTGAAAACCACCTGCTGTTATCCCGTGAGTGCAATAGGCTGTGGAAAGCAGTACAAAGACTTTGGACTTGATGTGTTTGCCTTGATGAGCTGTCTGAGTTAAGGATAAGCTGGAGGTTGTAGAAGGGACCTGTGCTGCTTACAGGTGGGTATAGTGTGGTTTCCCCACCCTGGTATCCCTTCAGAATAATGGCAAAGAGACAGGGGTGGCAACAGTGACAATGAAAACAAAGTCTGAGCAGCAGACAGAAGAATATGCTTTTATTAAAATGCAGCAATTGCACTAAAAGTGGTTCTGTAGAAATAAGGTGTGGCATTCCATGGTCATATTTTCCATGAGAAAGTTGATGAGAGAAAAATCTTTTTGCAAATAAAGGAACTGCTTCATTTTTTAGAGGGATGGTTTGGTGATTTCACTCTAATTAAGAGTCCTATAAATGAACCCAAGTTCTGCAATGAAGGTATTTTTTCTTACATATTATGAAGAATTGTCCAGGTAATACATCTGCAATGCACCTAACTCTGTGTCAGTGTATAAAGACTATGTATGTGTAGGAATACGTGGTTTTAATCCTATCACTGCAGTACTACACTGTATTCGTACAAGTAACATAGTTCATCTAATTTTCTATCTTTCTTCTGTTTACTTAAGACCATAGAAGACTGAATTTTCCTCTTTTTTAATTAAGCAGGTACCATCACCAAATATGATAGAATATCTCATGTAATTTTTGTTCCTTTTCTTTGTATTGTTCCTTTTCTTTCCCTGCCAAATTTTGTGAGTTTTTGTTTGCACTGTTTCATCCTTAGTAATCTGAATGATAAATTGCACTGCTAATTTAAAGTCTTAACCCTATTTCATGAGTCTGCCAAGTATATCTATCCCTTTCCTGTTGACAGCTTATTTTAAGGAGCACTTGAGTAATTTACCTCTGTGAATAATTGCTAATCAAAATTTTCACAGGTTTCAGAGACTGATGAAAAAGTTTGGATTGTTTTTTCTTACCTCCAAATAGAAGATACTGACAGATGTTTCAATTCACTGATGTTAAATAAGTTTCAATAATTATTTCAAAGATTTATACATATATATTGGCAGATATTTACTCATTGATTCTTAGACTTCGGCTGAGTGGTACATAACTTTGAATCTCTTATGAAAAACAAGTAGTGTAGTAAAAGTCAATTCAGAAACTTGTATTAAAATAACATAATATGAACATATGGTTTGGGATTTCACTGTCATAATCCCAGAAGCGGAACATTAAGCTGAAATCTTTTTTGCTCAGAAATTCCCAAACTCCAGTTTACTATTTACAGCTGTAACCCAAAATGGATGTTACTCACTTCACCTACAATTATTTGATACTGCACAAATTTCATGCACTAGAAGGAATGCTCTCTTTTGAATGCAGATGAAAAATTCAGGCATGAAGTAGAACTCCATGCGCAGAAGCCTCAGTCACAACACAAAATACTTTTTGTTGCATCTTGACCTTTTTAACACTTTTCCCTTGCACTTCTCTTTCATTAGACAATTCTATAGTGAAGGTAAATGTTACCAATTAGGTAAAAAAAAAACTTGTCAGTCTATGTGAGAAACTTGATGATAATTTGAGGTTAAGGTAAAAGTCAAACATTAATTTCCAGGGTTTACCTTTAATGAGGCTAATAAATAGATGCTTTTATAAAACTTTTAAAAACTTTTGTAATCTAAAGATATTTTTTTCCACAAATTTTTTGGTTGCAAAGTGTTACAGTAGAAAGAAAATTGAAGCACAATAATATAATATTTGGCAAATACGATAGGAGATAAATCCAGGAATACCAGATTTTATGCAAAACTCTCAGACCTTGGCTTAGGACTCAAACGTTATTCAAAAGGGTGTCATGCCATAAATAACACTAAAATTCCAAAATTGTCATCTGAAGAGAAGTTTCTTTGCATGTGTCCTGCCTTCAAGTTGGGTCATTAATGTATCAAAGAACAAGAATGTGTCTGAGGGTCAGTCAGAGGAAGAATAGCAGCAATATCTGAGTACAGCAATGCAAATTCATTTTTCAGGCTAGAAACAAGCCAGTAAGAGATGGACTGTTGAATTATCCCAAGCCAACATTTCACAGAACACCACACACCTGGGGGACCCAACGAACACTTTGGACAATAATTCATCTTGCAGCAGTTCTTGTCTGAC
>QWTY01026391.1:0-10348 GCA_008033365.1 Pseudorectes ferrugineus | reverse complement strand
AAAAAAAAAAAAGCTGTTTTGGAACGAAGGTACACAAACAAATCTGAGGTTAGTTGCCAATAACTTTCAGGACAAACCTACAGTCTAAGCTGCTTCTTTCTTGATTCTTCTCTATTGGAAAAGCAAGAAAAAACTCCCCACTTATCAGCTTCCCTTTGTCCTTCGACATGGCTTGCTTTAACCCAGGAATGTCACATGGCTATGCTATGGATTAAATTTCTTTTACATCCTGTACTCCAAAAACACAAGTATATTCAAAATGTTCATCTTCCTAAGCCCTATTGACCAATGTTATTTACTTTCCATATCTGCACACTTTTCTAGGGGCAAATAAGTTTGGATAGTACATACTGCTAACTAGTAATTTCCCTGCAAGAAGCTTATTAATTTTACCGGAGTAAATATTAGGTGTAGTATTTGTGAATTGATGCAATAGCAGTGATGTAATTTATAGATGAAATGTTTTTATATTGGGCAAAATATAGCCATGGGCAACAACATAGATGGTTGGAAGTAGTTAAAAAGAGGAAATAATTTTATTTGAATTTGGCCAGGACACAGGGACTATTGCAATATGTTTGTGAGCAGAGCTGTTTGGAAAACTAAATGACTGTAAATATTCCTGGCCTCAGTTTAATATTGTGTCGAAAGATGGCAGACAGTGGTTAATTTACTTAGCCAGAAATACTACAAACATTCCCAAGGCTAAAACAAATTTAGTTCTTTCTTATTAATTTACTAAGTGAAAAGTATGTGACTTTGATGTTAATGCAGTGCAATAAAAATGAAATCTGTGACAGTTTCCTACTGCCAATGGACTAGTCTGCAAACAGTGTGGAACCATCTACCAGGGTAAGAAAAAAAAATCAGTTTCGTAGCTTTAATAAAAATACATTGACCTTGTTGAGTCTTTGTAACAATTAAATGATGCAAAAAAATGCTTATACTGTGCAGACAGAATATGCACAATGCATCCGCCTCTTATTTGTGGTAATATTGTCCTCAAAAGTGGCTAGAAAACCTATCAAGCATGGAAATGGAGGGATGGACAATATGTATGAGGAAATTGGATTGGAAATAGCATACAACTCTCTTACTTCTATTTTATTTCCTACTACCCAGACTCCCCCGACAAGATTATGTAATAAGTTTGAAGGGTAATTAAAAGGACTTTGAAAAATCCTGCTGAAGTAAACAAGGATACCACTGTGTTTAACATCTGCTGAAATCCTTGTTAATGTAGTCATAGAAATCTTTCTTTTAGAATAAATTATTGTCAAATTAAAATATTTGTCTACATTTTGTGTAGGACTAGGAGAAATCAAAAAAACATGTCGGTTTCAGGAAAGGTGAGTTCCAGGTAGAGAACTGTTTTGGATGCTTTGAAGCAGCAAGATAATGGAATCAGGCAGAAATAGGTAGGAGTAACCTGCTAGGTGTATATGTGGCCCCACACAGAGATGGACTTGGAATGCAGGAGAAATCATCTGGAAAGATGATTAAAAAACAATGAGTCGGACAGAAACAGGAAAAAAAGCCCCATAGCAAATCAAGACAAGGGCCCTGATCCGGCAATATTATGTGCATGTTTAACTATACTCTTGGGACTTGTTGGATTTATAGGAAGTATTCACATAAATAAGGTGAACCGTCTGCAAAGTTGAGGCAAAGGGCCAAAGCATCTGTCCTCAATCTTATAATACAGTGATGCAAAATAAATTACCTGAAAAATAATGGAACCTTTAATTCCAGTACTCTAAGCCTTTAATTCCTCAGTGTATTATATGTGGATTCATTACAGTATATGCACTGAGTCTATTTAAACAGCTAATACAGCATGTAAAATAAAGTTTTCTGATGTAGGAAATACATTCTCATCTAAGTGAAAACTGAACTCATTTTATTTCATAATCTGGTTTATGTCTTCCACATGACCCAAGTGATTAAGGCCAAGTGGAATATATATTTTGGTAATACTTGCTGTAATAGTCATGGGTTTAGTTTGTATAAACCTGAAATGCCATTACTAATGAAGAAAAAGAATTTTGGTTTTAAGCAGAAATTGTCCTTTTAAGTTAAGGTTGAAGAAATGGTAACAGTTCTTCCATGATGATAGCAACTGATCTTGGTTTCTCTTGTTGATTAATATGTTTCATACATAAAACATTGGGGATCATATCTATGGCTGACAAAGATGATGTAGTTTATTAGCCTAGAGATAATATCTAGCATAAGGTGCAAATCTATTCAAAGGTCAAACCCGGAAAAAAGTCTGAAGGAGGTTATCAGGGAGAAAGCCACTGGTTAGCTTTTGATTAGTTATTTAGGGAGGATTTAAAACACGTTTCCTGGAAGAATGCAAAAGTTGAATTCTAGACAGATATCTCAGGTACTTACATATTACTTAGGTACTTACTATATTAATGCATTCTGCGATTGACTGACTTTCTCAATGAAGCTGAGAATTATAGAAGTCAGAACAATTGTCAGAAAAATTACATTCCTTTTCCTGGAACAGCAGCTGTAAGAGGGGCTTGAGCTGACTGGATATTAGTTGCCTGGATTTAGAGTGGGCTAAACTGCAAAGTTTAGCAAGAAGATAACTCAGAAGAAAACTCAGAAGATAATTCCAGTGTATGTGCCATTCCATTGTTGTTAAATACAACAGAAAATTCTAGTCCAGAGGGGCATAATTCTATGCCCCAGTGGGGCATAATAAGCTGAGCTTAATAGTATTTGTTTATATTAAATCATTCATTTTAAGCAGGATTTGACAATGTTGCCGAGAATGTAGTCTTCTATTTCCAGACTTCAACCCCTTCAATAGCCTCAGAGATACAAGTGTGTGCATTTCAGTTGTCTTTACTTTTTGCAGCTTTTGGACATATGAGGCTTCCATTTTTTGCAGGCTTCTTTATTTTTATTGCTTTTTAAAGTGTGTATTAGGCTAGAGTTATTGCAGGTTTACTCTCTCACCTCATTGCTCACCTAAGGCCTTTGCAATCCTTAGTGTCTTTAAAAATTTTATTTCTATTTTCATCAGGGGCTGGCTCTTCTCCATACTCTGGCATTCCAGTTATTCAGGGATTCATACTGTGAGCCAGCTTAATAGTTTCTGCCACAGCCTAATATTCAGAGCTTGCAAGGACAAGAACTGTTTACATTAATTTTTAGTAGATGCTGATGGTTAATATGTGCTCTTCTGTTAAATGGTGAGAAAGTTAAGGTTACATTTCCCTTCCTAATTTTTATCTTGAATCCCAAAGGTTCTGATTTATGTTCTGGGTTAATAGCCCTTCAAAACTTTAATTTAGAAATCATCTGGGCATTTGGACAGAAAGCTGGTATAATTCATTCTGAGGTGACATGTCCCATGAAGTGGAATACCTGCCCTAGAAACACCCTGCGAGAGAGTCTACCTGGTCCCACAATTGAGAAGGTGATATTGGTCAGCAGATATGAAGGAGTAGGAGATAGTCTTACACATGGAGACTCCCATGAAGATATTTTTGAGATCTTGAGGCACATCAGGTAACATTTAACTTTGTGAAGATACTGAAAAAGTCTGTGGCATAGGCTAGGTTTGACCTCGGTTGTGGATAAACCCTGATTGCTACTTAAGCTTCACACAGCCACTCACTCACTCTCCCCTGGTGGGATGGAAAAGAGAATTAGAAGGTTAAAAATGGGAAAACTCCTGTATTCATATAAGGACAGTTGAATATATAAAACAAAAGCTGCACCCACAAACAACCGAAACAAGGAATTCATTCACCACTTCTCATGGGCAGACAGGTGTTCAGCTGTCCCTAGGAAAGCAGGGCTCCATCATGAGTAACAGTGACTTGGAAAGACAAATGCTACCACTCCAAATGTGATGCCCCTCTCCTTTTTCCTCCAGGTTTATATGCTGAGTGTGACACCATATGGAATGTAGTATCCTTTGGATCAATGGGGTCAGCTGTCTTGGCTGTGCCTTCTCACAATTTCTTGCTCACCCTCAGTCTCATTGCTGGCGGGGTGATGTGAGAAGCAGAAAAGGCCTTGATGCTGTGTGAGTGCTGCTCAGGAACAGCTAAAACATCCCTCTCTTATCAAATCTAAAACATAGCCCTATGTGAGTTACTGTGAAGAAAATTAACTCTGTCCCAGCCAAAACCAATACAACCTATTATTAGAAGACTTAACATGAATTTTAAATTAATTAGTGGAGCATATGGCTATGATGTCTGATAGCCTCACAATCATTTACTTGATGCATATCAACCTTGTAAGATAGGAAATGCTGTTTTCTTTATTTAACATACTAAGAACAGAAACACTAGTTAGAGTTCACTCTGACATGAGGTTTGTTGCTGGCTTTGGGCAAGTCACTAATGTTGTATTCTGCAAGGCACATTCAGAAAAGTTTTTGCTCACTTAGGGATCAGGGGCAGAGTGCTGACTTCACTGCGGGATTGTGCCCCAGGGATTCAAGTTCTTTTTGCTTGAGCTTTTTTCTTTCTGAGTTAGCTTTTGATATGCAAACAAGTCCTAGGCTTTTGACCAATGTCATTTCCCGGCAAATCAAAACTTAATTCTAGGCCCTGTCATTCTTCTCACTTATTACTGAAAAAAAGTAACACTGAGTTTCTTATTTGAATAGTTCACAAATTAAGTGCAATGTGGTTTTTTCCCTTTCTAATAAGGCTAAGAGGAAAAGAGGGTATTATCTCAGTATTAGGTGTTAGGCTTTTAATTTTGCACTATGAAAAGATATCTTTGTGAGATAATCTTTTATAAAATTCTGGAAGCTCTGATAGATCCTGAAAATTAACATCTGAATGCCAGTAAACTTCACTACTACTGTCAAGCAGTTTAAAAACATTGTTGATACAGAGGCTTATTAATTACTAGTATAGTCTTTGTAATTGCCTAGTCTAGAAATTGATGAACAAAGTCATTCCAGAAAGCAATCAATTTGGAATCTAATTTGTTGGTGAAATGAACCATATAAACAAAATGCCACTTGCAGTTTGACTAAAATGAGATGTGCTTAACGAGCCTATCATCATCTGTAATATTCATCATGATGGGTCACAGTTACATAAAATGTCATAAATCTCAACCAATGCACATAAAGCTGAAATATAAAATTGTAGTGTGAAAAGAATAAAGCATAAAACAGATGGCTGCCCCATGGAAACATCCTTAAATTTCAAATGTTCTACTCACTGAGTTTTGGGCAGATCAACTAAAACTCTGTGAGTGTGGGGGGAAAGCAGGTTTCTTTTTCAGAGTGCATTTTACCTTATTATCCATACTGGAAGTTGAGACTGACTGGGGAGAAAGAGGTTCTAGATTTGAGTGACCAAATATAAGCCCTTTTGGGGTAAAATTATAAATAATTTTTCTATCTTTATTTTGAATCACTCCAGAGCCAGCTATTCGAAGCAAAGAATAGACTATTGCAGGCAGCATGGAGAAAACTTGAGGACTTGCCAGAATGTGTTGGATTTTTTTTTCTTTTTGTAATCAGTAGTGATGAATAAGAGTTATAAGCAAAGTTGTAAATAAAAATTATGAGGTGGTTGGATACTAAAAAGACACTCAAGGGGCTAAAGAACTGACCTGCCTTAGATAATATGAAATCTAATTTCTATTTCTTCAATGCTTATCAAACCAGACAGCATGTCTTCTCCCTTCTGACTCATAATCCTATTTTTCTTTGGAATGTCTAAAACAAAAAAATCTCGCAGTTACAACTTTAACATTTAATGTTCGATAATTGGATATTTCCCAGAAATCCCCTTTTAGACAATTATTAATTAAAAGGTATCTGAAAGTCTAGGAAAACGGGGGATTTTATTAAATACAAAATGCTTTCTTGTAAATAATGAGGGAGAAAAGTCCTGTATACAGAGAAAATTTTAAAATTTTCGTGGAGCTCCAGATGAGGGAAAAAAATTTAAAAAGATGGAAGGAAAGAGAAAAATATATTTGCTACATATTCATTGTCTTCTATGACAGATATTTATATTTGCATGATTGTATAGCTATGGATGTGTGCTCACGGAGATGTATATTTGCGTTCTGTGTATGTGTGTAGATGTATCTGCATACGTGTAGAAATATGTACTTACACATGTATGCATGTGCTGAAAGAGAAAGAGGTGTGAGTACTCTGCTGAAGCCCTTTGCTCTGTGGAAAGATATGTTCTTTTGGTGTACAAGCTATAAATAAAACATTTGCAATGTTGTTGAAGCATTTTTTTCCTTTTTCTTATTATAGGATTGTGAAGCAAAGGAAAACATTTTAGGTAGGGGGCTGGATTGTGATCTTACAGCAATATAAATTCATTGGTTTCAGTTCAGTTGTTCCAGATGACAACAGCACAACAGAATCAATCCCCTACTCACTGAAGTGTTACCTGATGGTTTTTAAGATATGAAGAGTCTATTGATTTCTGCTGTCAGAGGACAGTGTTTTACAGCAGTGTGTTTATATAAGTGATAGAGACAGAATAGCAAATTAGAATCACTACTGCAAAAGTATCTTTCTTTTTGCCCAGATAAATGTTTTTCAAAGAGAAAATAGATATCAAAGTATAGAGGAAAAGTTCTTTTGGCTGGAATTATTCTTTTCTCCTGTCAGCACTGTTCAAAAGACCTGTTTTTCAGGAACATATGGAGCAGTATGTGGATTAACACAGGAAAGAAAGAGCTCTGCCAAGTTAGCTCTGGCAGAAAGCTGCCACCATGCTCTGGTACCTGGGCTAGCCAAAGGGCCCCACAGGTATCTTATTCCACTTGGGGCTCCATGGGGTGAAGGCTTGAGTCTGTCCACTTAGGAGATGGATTTGATACAGACCTTGGTGAATTTCCCAAGCCCAGGCAGTTGAGATCAGCTGGGACCAGTTCAACAGAGATGGTCCTTAGGTAACAAACTGTGTGGGGAAGTGCAGCAGGGCATTTGTAGGTGACCCATTTACAAACCCCTGCGGTGTCCTGTCGGGAGAAAGCACTAGTTGTCTAACGTGCAGGGGGCACTGCCAGCCTTCCATAGTCAGAATTATTTGAAGGAAGTGGTGTGATTAGCTGTTTAATTTGGAGGAGAGTTCTTGAGGAGACAGTTTGTAAATTGTCGAATCAATTAACTTTTCATAAGAAAACTGAGCTTTGTAAATTTAATGAAATCAATGGGCAGCTATAATGATTTTTTTCAAAAATACTTTATTCTAAGTAAAAATAAATTTCTGAAAATCATTATGCCTACTTAATATTCCAATAAGAGCTCCTCTGACATGTAACAGTGTTTGAAATCGACCTGTTTGACTCTTGGCTACTTTATCATCTAGTGAAGTAATGGGAAAGGTATTTCTTTATTTTCCTTAGAGTGTCTGCCTCACATATTTTGAAATGGACTCAGAGACTAGGGACAAATCTTTTTTTCCACTGAAAAAAAAGAAGAATGTCACACTCTGCCTAGTAGGATTGGAGCCAAAGAAGATTCTGCTTGAAAAGCTTAGTTAATATTATCTTAGAAAAGAAAGTTAAAAAGTGAATTGACAGAAATAATCTGTGTTTAAAACTGTCATCCTTCACTGTCGCATCCCTAAAATCTATGTGTTTTCTTCAGGTACAGCTCACTTCTCAGATGCAAATCCTCCAGGAAGCTGGCAGGCAGCTAAAGGCTCAGCTGAAGCCCAACCATAAATTAGTAGAGCTTTAAATGGTTTCAGCAGCATTGTGTCTCCTGTTGTGTTTATTGCACAGTGTAAGCAGTGCTGCATGGTTAAGACAGAAAATACTAAATGAAAAAACTAAGAGCTCAAGACTTCTGTATTTTCCGGGGTTTTTTTCTGCCATTTCTCTGTTTTCTGCTAAAACTGAGAAGATTTTACAATGAGAGTATAACAATAGGAGAGTAGAGAAGAATTGTTCATTTTGTATTCCTCAAATGATTCTACTAAGTGAAGACTAAAGAAAGTAATTTCTGGTCTTAAGAGCAGGAACTTGATTAGAGTCCTTGCTCTACCTAGCCTTCTTGAGTTCTCTAATTTTTGAGTAAAAAATATGCTGAAATGATCTCTTGCATGGGCTAATTCGTAATTATAACAACTATGGGAATAAACAGTTCTGTTTAATTTATGCTAAGAGTAAAGGCATCAGTGGCAGATAGACAGATATCAGAAATACACCATCACTCTGGTAGAGACAATTAAAGATTTTCCTAAAGTACACGAGAGCAATTTATGTGCATTAGTTCATCCTTTCCTAATTTAAGGTTTATGATCCTTGTAATATCAAGATATATGAATCTCAAGGTTTATGCATGTCCTTGGATAAAATTTCTCAATAATCAATGAAGTGTAACAATTAATTATAATAAATAATGCAAGTAGAACTTATGACAAACGTCTGGCTGAGTAACTGAATAAAATGGACAAGGTTTCTACTCAGTTTATTTAATATGCAGAAATATAAGAACAAGGAATTTACTATAAAGAATTATAGGTCCATCTGACATGAGAAAAAGAAACTTATTTGCACAATGTCCTTCCTTAGATATTGAAAAGATGTGTTTGTTTTGGCTGAGGTAGAGTTAATTTTCTTCATAGTAGCTGCCATGAGGCCATGTTTTGGAATTGCACTGAAAACAGTGTTGATAATATAGAGATATTTTTGTGATGAGGATGATGATGATGGGGCTTCGCATATTAGAATGTGTGTCTTCATAATAGAATAACTCTGCACATCATCCATAATGGCAAAAAATCCAAACTTCCTCTTATAATTTGTGTTCTTTGCCAATCACCTCCTGTTTTTGCACGGAATATTTAAAAAGTCTGTCAATAAAAGTGCCTTACCCATCTGTACGTGCTAAAAAGTCCCACAGAGATGCAGCATTACGCTGTCAATAGTAGTGTGAACGTGAAACATAGCTCACACCATTGTCTACACACTTCAATTAAAACAAAGCCTAAAGATGCCTGTCCAGAATTTCAGTCATTCTTGTGTATTAAACAATAATGCCTCATATACCAGTGGCAACAGAAGACACACCTGATATATTAGAGCTGGGGGGAGAATCCCTGGATGAAGTCTTTACTGAGACCAATGAAACACAGTTGGTATCTAAGTGAAATAATATTTGCCATTATTTTTAGTTTTCTGGTTGATCCCGAAATTGACTTTAGATTGTCTCCTTTCATATGGTAATAACAAGTTTCAAGTAAGTAAAGATCTGGATGGGAAGGGAGCACACATTTTCTAGATATCAAAGGGTGTTTTCATAATTTATTAGTAATCTTTCCAACCCATTTAGCCTTATGCCTCTTCACTTACATACTGTAACTAGAACAGAGATACTGTCATAGCCATCAGAAATTTGAAATTTTGAGATGCTAAGTGTGCTTTAAAACACCTGTTGATTCATGAGTCATAGATGCCTTTTTATTATTTTATTTATTTTCTAGTAGCTTTAAGCAGCCCTAATGAAGATTTAAATTCTCTTATCTCTTGCTTTTCACTTGCTTTTCACATGAACCACATCACACCAAGGATAAGTAATTTAGAGGCAAAATCAACTAGTACAGTAATATAAAAGTATTATGTCACCTTCCTTCTCCAAGTGCTATGCTCTAAGGAGTTCACTGTGGAAACCTTTGCACTAAAATTAAATCTCATGCAAGCCCTTGTACACTGGCAGTGTTAGACAGCTTGGGAAATTTATCTCCATTGTAATGGAGAAGGTTTTTTGGCCTGTGGTGCCCTGGAACAAGAAGGCTTGCTCTGGAGACTTCTCTCATGCAAAAGTGCTGTGTGGCAGGTGGAGTTTTCACCTTGCACCTGGAATTGGCAGACTCTAATTCTGTTTTATCTATGGACATGAAAACTGGCTGAATCATGATTATTTCTCGTCTCCTCCATGTGTCACTTGTTTAATGAATGTTATACTACTCCCTGTTTTGATGTCATGTATATTCATGGCAATTTATATTTTTATGGAATTTTGTTTTCTAGGTATGTGAAATCATCTGTATTATTTCACTGAAAAGCATAACTGACATGTTCCTAATCCATACAGATAGACATTAATGCTTTTAAAGCTGGCAGTATCATGTGTATGCATAAATATTTTAAGTATGAAGAAAGTAAAACTTGGGAGTTCCATCTAAAGATATATATTGGCCTTCTGGGACTAATATTCCAGGCTTCATCTACAAAATAGCAGTCTATTGATCTTGAGTCCTTCTTGAAATCCCCTTTTTCACTTGCCAAAGCAGAACCACTGTTCTGTTTTATTTATAGATTCTGGGAAGGCCACAAAAATATAAGTGGCGGAAAAAAAGAAAAAAAAAGAGAA
>QWTY01026388.1:12500-17513 GCA_008033365.1 Pseudorectes ferrugineus | reverse complement strand
CAGAAACAAACATGAGAGCTGATAAGACCTCTTGAGTCATTTCTCCTGCAAAGGTTTTGTCTGTTGGGAGGCAATGAAAATTTGGCCTGAAGGAAAATAACAATGTCTTTTCCAAGTATCTTCAACAAAAAGTCCAGTGCCTCTACTTTTACAAGTGTTTTGAAATATTTTTTAATTTGTAAAAGTATTTACGTTAACAATTGCATTACAAGAGGGGGTGCAAAAAAAAGCATACAGCAGTCTATGAACCTCAATCTGTCTTCATGCACATCAAGGTACTGAAATTTCTGAAAATAAATAAAAAACCCAAACCACAGGAAATCTTTAAAACCAGTGAGAAGAGAACAAGTATGATTTTTTTCTTTAAATTAAATTGAGGTTAAAAAACTATGAATCATACCTCAGCCTCAATTTTTGAAGTTTGAGATGCAGAAGAAATACAGAACATATATTTCCAGAGTTTAATTTTGGCTAGCTCCACAGAAGCCTCTGAGAGGTGAAGGAGTTGAAAGACTCAGCCATGAAATATCCTGTAACATTTACCATGGACTCTGCTTGATACCTGAAGAGGCAGAGAGGGTGTAGGAGTGGCACTTCATGGATCTGTGAAGCAGATGTGGCTGGAGAGTGCGAGTTTGGCTCTTTAGTTTGGCAGGAGAAAAAGGTCTATAGCTGAAATAATGAGGAGAGTCAGATCTGAGCACTGAGTTAGTGCAAGGACTGCCTTTGCACCCAGTAGCATATTACTGAAGATATGCTTATACTTTCCTGTGATACAGAGGGTTCAAGTGATTAATTTTCCTTTGTCTCATGTTTTTTGAGGTCCTTGCATCTGGACAGCACAGAATTAATTTAGGCCATTCTGAAAGTTATTTTAAAAGAAGGCAGTACTCAGTACTTCCTTTTTTTCCTCAAAGCATCTCTTTTTGTTATTTTTTAGGGGTTTTTCTTCTCTTTCCACATTACTCTTGCTGTGGTTAGAAACATCTTTTATTTTCCAGCCTATATGTATTTATAACTATTTTATTCTCAATTGTTACAATACATTAATAATTATTATGTAGATGTTTTTCTTCTCAGTGTTTATTTTCCTGATGCATTAATCCTGAATGAGCAGAAGTGTACTTTGTTTGCTATCCAAGATCTTAGTTTGCTTTGTACAAAGGCATTTATATTTCTTTATCTTTTCTGGAAATAATTTTCTCCCAATTCTATCACGCTGTTTTCTGGTAATCATTTTGATCATAGTGACAGATCTGTGTTTCTTTTGTTTTTATTAACTGATGATCTCCAATTGTATTGCAGATTTTCTTATTGGTCCCAAATTGCTGGATCATGCTTTTGAACTAGAAAGTTTCATTTCTATCATTCTAGTGATCAGAATTTTCCATTTCTCATATACAATAAATAAATAATTTTCCATTTCTCATATACAATAAATAAATAATTTTCCATTGTCTGTTTTGACATCCCAATTTCCTTTCCTACTAATCTTAGTCATTTCTGTCTTGTAATGTTTTCGCTTTAAAATGCCATCTGAAGCTGTGCATGCTGTGCAATATTTATACCAAAAGAGAAGTTTGAATGCTTTTTTATTCCTCAGTCCAGGCAGTATGTTTATGGTTCTGGACTCCAAGAACAGCATTTGCAGCTCTCTACAGATTTGTGACTACTTGAGAAAGTACTTTTGTGTTTTGGGATTTAGTTTATTCCCCCTCCCCCAGTATGGGTGCAATGAGTTCTTTTTCTCTTGCATTCATCTTGATCATCTCCTTTTCTGTACCCTCATTCCTATAACTTAGTCATAGAATGGTTTGGGTTAGAAGGGACCTTAAAGATCATCTTGTTCCAACCCCCCTGCCATGGGCAGGGACACCTTCCACTAGACCAGGTTGTTCAGAGCCCCATCCAGCCTGGCCTTGAACACCTCCAGGGATGGGACATCCACAATGTCAAGTGTTCCAATCTTCCTTCATATTAATCTCATCAAAAACAAGACTGAAGTATATATTTAGATTATGGTCGTTTGTGTGGATTGTCTTTGTTCTCTGCATTTCTTCACACCATAGAGCAGATATCCTTTCCTTTCTGTCATTCTTTTTTCACTTGTGAGGTTTGAAAACCTGCTGTTGTTTGCTGGATTTTCTTCAGTTCACAATATACCACGTACTGTTTCCTCTTTGTTATCAGGTTTTGTCTAAGCAAATTGAGATCCTGCTTACAAATCTACATTTGTATTGCAGTGATGTTGCAAATCTGTAGTAGTAGATGCCACAACATAACTGCAATACAGTTGTCACTATCAGAAGGTTTATTACAGTAAAGTCAGTTTTAGGAGTGGACAGCATACTTTCCTTGTCATCAGCACTTCAGAATTGTAGAAGTTAGGTTTTTGTGACATTTATCTGAGTTTTTAAAGAAATGACATTGAAGTTATCTGCTTTGATTTTATGAATATGCTGAATGATGGGGAGGAATTTCAATTCTGAGGAAATTGAAATTAGTAAGTCTCAGAGGAGGAGTCATTTCAGCAGTATTTTAATGGCAGTTAAATGATTTGGGAACATACCTTGGTAAGAACAACCTTGGTCACTTAACTCTTTAAATCATATGGAGAATATGATGCTTATATAAGGTCATTGTCTTGCACATTTCTGGAGAAAATGATTTTAAGTACACTTTTGAGGAATTAATTCATGAAGTAGAATGTTTTAGATTTTTTTATTAGTAAGACAAAATATATTAAAGATTTTTTTGGTAGCTCAATTAAGTAATGGAAACTGAAAAGCCATAAAACTGCATCTTAAGAAGATGTAACTAATTTTTACCATTACTGAATAAATATATCCATATATTACAAAATTTAGAACTTACATTTATTTGAACTTATTCACCTTAAGTATTCAACCAGTATAAACAATGGTGTTTTAAAGTACTTAATCTTCAGCTAATTAAATTAAAAAAAATAGTTCTGTTCTTTTTGATTTACTGACTAAATTAGCAAGTTTTGGGTTTTATTACACTTTTTAGCTACTGGTGACATTACCACTTCCTGTCCTTTTGTTCAGGAAAGTCAACAAGTATGGAAGGTCAACAAAATGGTTTCACAAATCATGTTTGAGAATTGGACATCTGCTCCTACACTACAAGATCATCATCTAGTAGAGTAGTTTAAGGAGCTATTTCTGTCAAAGGCATACTAATTTCAGCACCCCAGTTTTAAGAATAATAGGTCTTTGAATGTCAAAATTGAAACGTTATCTGATAACCCACAAAATAAAGTTAATTAAGTTGATAAAGGTTTGCATAAATTAATTCCCTAATTAGCTTCCTAATGAAGGTAGTATTCTACATTTGAATTGGATGTGTACTTTGTAATAATAATAATAATTTTTAGATATAATAATAACGTTATCACGATGTATTATAATGATATATGGAATAATTATTAATATTTATTAATCTATATTAATTATATCCTTCTAATTTTAAAATTTTATATAATTAAATTGATATTATTAATAATTATTATTAATAATATATTAATAATAATAATTTTCATAGTCAAAAAGCCCAGTGATGACATGATACTAAAAAAAAAGCATCAGTTCCTGGGAACTGATTTTTTATCATTGTATTGTTGTAGAAGTCTTAAATAATGGGACAAAAACTGTTCATTGTATTAGGGTCTTGTACTGTCGTGTTGGTGTTGATTATGACACCAAAGTTGTAATTAGCTTTTAACATTTCGTGTATACACTGAGTGTCACCTTGCAATAGCAATCAGCCACAGTAATTAAGAGCAATGCAGATCATTTCCATACTCCTGCATTCTTGTAGTCATTATGGCCGTGTAGAATGGTTCTGTTATTTGTAGTGAGTGATAGCAAGCGTGGAAGCCCAACTTGCACATGGGGCATCCACAGAATGCTAGATGGCCTCTTAACACTGCCATTTTCTACATCTTTAGCTCTCCCTTTCAAATAAATACAAATTCTGAAAATAATGAAGGAAATAAAATGGCACACTTCTGAAAACAAAATGTATTACTAAGTATATTGTGTAGCAATATAAACAAAAATCTAGAAGTCACCCATATTCCCTACAGAGTGGCTCTCTGCTCTTATTTTTTAGGAATCTAGACAAGACTGATGACTAGGTAGGGATCCAGACTCAGAACTGTATGAATTCCAGCGTGAAGTTTTTCAGCGTTCATGGCTGCAGAGGACTGCACGGTCATGGCAAATCCTGAGTGTTATTTTCTGGTGACATTCTTACAGAATGTCTTACAGATTTTCATTTTCATGATCGCTGGGTCAGATATTCCTACCTTCGTCCATACAGCAAGGACCCTGTGAGCCATCTAGTGGGAGGTTTCTTCTTAACACTTGACCATTTGGGAAACCTGTTCCTTGCAACCTTTTCCTGTTCGCCTGCCCAGCTGATAGTACACAGTGATGGTTTGCTTTGTGAACTGGCTCTTCAGAAATGGTGCAATATGTAATTTTTTAGGATTCTCCTAGTTTTTAAGATCATTTGTTTTGAGATCATTTGGGTGGAAAGAAGCAATATGTATGCAATATGGTAGATGTTCCAGGAATCTGAGAAACTCACTGTGCCCTCAGCACACAGTTATTTTTCTGTCATTCTGGTTATGCTGAGTATATCCAAGTCTTTTGGTATATATGGGTATACTGAGTATGGATAGATCAACAGGTTAGAATATGCAACAATTGGTCTGCAAGAGAATTTGCAAGAAGCCAACTGTGCTAATGTATATGTAGATTCTGGTAATATTTTGAAAATTTAGATGTTAGAAAGTGTTTAGTGGTTCTTGGTACTGCCAGAACCTTTCATAAATTAGACACACAGAGACCATGGAGAAATCTGAGCCTCAAAATCTTCCTAGACTACATTTCTGGACATGAAGATCACGGTAAGTCTGGGAAAATGCTAATGCTGTACCACGAGAACAGTGAAGCCTTGGGAGATTACTGAGGGTGTTACTGATTC
>QWTY01026388.1:0-7500 GCA_008033365.1 Pseudorectes ferrugineus | reverse complement strand
AGACTGCGGGGAAGTGGAATATGAAAATAAGGCTTAAGGCATCAGTTCCGTATTTTTCAAAGCCAAATATGTAATGTTGAGAAGAGAAGAAATAATAATTAAAAGGTTCAAATCTTGTAATTTAATATTGTTATTAAAACTTTGCTGTATATCCTATTCTTTAACATTTGGTGTTAATATAAAATTTACTTGGCAATGCTTGACATTTGAAATAAACTTTTTTCTATGGTTTTATTTGCAAGTGTTCCATTAATTTTACTAGCTACAGTTGGGTTATAAAGAGTCTGAAATCTAAAAGGACACTGTCAAGGTTGGGTCAATGTTTCAGTTTTTGGCAGTGTCGCCACTTCCAGCTCACTCGAATCTGTTCAGTAGTTTTTTTCTGCAGATGAGCCCAAGCTGTGATGCTCAGATACGCTTGTTGAACTCTGAAGATCAAGGTTGTTCTGGGTTGGAGCAGTACTTGATACTGGCACGTGAGGAGTCAGATGGGTGCTGTTTTAGAGCTCCTCTTAACTCTGACATGCAGAGACTTAAGGATCCAAAGATTTGGTTGATACCTATCTCTACTTTTGTACAATTGAGTTCATAAATACGTGTACAGAGAGAGAAGAGTATCGGTAAAAGCTGATAAATGGCAAGCAGTAAAACAGTGTTAAATATTTTTTTAAAGTATGAAACAAACACAGTTGCCAAATTGTTTCTTTAAGGAAGCAGTTTTCAAACTGTTAAAAGGTAATTCTAAGCAGTAGCTAGTGAAGCTTTTATGAAAAGAAAAACCCAAAACCTTGGCAATGTCTTTTTGAATTAAGATTGATAACTCGAATTAGATGCAAGTCTGTACTGATGAAAACTTTCCTGAATCTTAATCATTATGAATATTCTTTGCTAGCTGAAGTTACCATACTTTTTAATTATGTGTATTTAAAAACAAAAACTACTTAAAAAGCAAAAAGGAATCCTAGGAGGGGTGCAATAATATTAATTTAAATGCTAATGCAAATCAAAGTAACATCATGTTTCTCTAGCTTTCCCTGTAGATAAAATTCTGTACATTTGGTTGAAAAGCTTAGATTTTTCTGCATTGTGGATACATTGCCTCATGCAGTATCGGTAAATCACTTTTATTTTGGACTTAAATAAAATTTTAAATATGACTTGCAGTTTTAGTTGGAATCCATTTCTTAGACTGAAGTATAATGTCTGCTGAGCATTGGAGAAGGCAGAGCATTTTTCAGAAACTTGAAATCCCTTCCTGTGGTACAAACTCTGAGCCTGTTTCTGCAAGCATGTGAACACAGTGTATACTCTCAGTGTGGTCAGCAAAAGAGGTGTATACAATGTTTTCAACGTCTGTCGTACCAATACTTCCCCCTAATTAAACTAAATCATTTCTTGACACATCTGTAATTCATAGGTGTTCTGTGCATTACTCCTCATCAGGAATGTTGGGGAATGCATTTGGATTTTTAATGTTCAATGCTAGAATGACCAAACTAAAATAATATTCATATGGTAATATAATTTTTTTTAAAAAGTAGAAATGCATTACTGTATACAGTGGAAAGCTATTTATTGTACCTCTGGGCTTATTCCTCTAAAAATCATAGCATAAAAAAAATCTTTGTCAAGCCTGAACTGATGTATATAACTGAAATAATGTAAAGTTATATTTTCATGTTTTTATACTTAACAACATGATGGGAATACATAATAATGTATGAGTATTTCAATTCAGATAATATTGATTGGATAATACACATCTCAGTTAAAAAAGCAGTAATAATAGTTTAATATCCATGTTAACAGTACATCAGTATATTGCTATATAAAGTATGTCTGTGTGCATTTAAGTGAAAAGTAGTCAAGAGTGATGAAAGCTGTCCAAGGGTTTTTTATTCATTTTATATGAAAACTGTTATGGAGCAACCAAAATGTTTATGAACTCAAACTTGTGTAAATTTCAAAATGTCCTTTTACTGTAGCTTTTTGTTTACAGTACAGTATCTTATTTTCTGCTTTGTTAAATGAGTAACGGTACAAAGCTGGACATACACTTTCTAAGACATTAACGTTCTCGTTTTTTCATGTATACTTATATGACAGAAAATGCTTCTGATTTTATTTTTCAATCTAACACATGGCTTTTCTGGAGTGTTGTATAAACTTCAATCATACATAAAAAATCTTCTTAAAAAAGGCAAAAGACCTTTAATGTCTGCTTAGTATTATTGAAATCTGGTTTCTTATTTATTATAAATGTATTTTTCTAAGATTTTACATAGAGCAAACCTGTTTGTCCTCACAGACATGAAATTTCCTTGAAGAGTTTATGAAGTTTCTTCTTTTCTTGAATGAAGTTTCAATGAAGAGTATAAATCTCCCAGATCATCTTGTCACTCAAGGATAGTAGTTTTCGTTCTGGTTAAATGAAGTAACGTGACTTTTTTTCCAACAATATAATTGTATCTCTGGACTGTAACCTTCCTGACCACAGTTACAATGGCAGTGTGACAGGTTGATAAAGTTAGGAGGTTAAGTATCTATTCAGTAACACTACCTAAAAATCTTGAGTTTAAACCAGTACTTTTTTTAGTTGAATGGCTTGTTGATGTGTCCAAAGCAGAGAAGGAACCTGAGAAATGGCAAGTCCTTCAGGTGTCGCTGGAAGAGATCTAGTACAGCAGAGAGTTTACTGTGACAGCAAACAGAGTGTGAAGAGATTCACAATGTGAAAGGTTCTACATTTTCATGTAAACAGGTATTGCACCTTTTAACAGAGTGTGTTTCTGCAGTGTCAGCCTCTTCTTTGGCTGCTAGATGTAGACAATATCTTTACATGAAACCTTGCACAAATAATTGTATTTTGAAATACAAATAGATTATTTCAGCTACCATTTGGTGCAGTTATAAGAATACAGCAGTCACCAGCAAAATAGAATCAGCAGCAGCTGTTCTGCATGATATTCCTAGAGGCTACTCAGACCTGTTTTCACAGCATCAAAGGTTATTATTTATTAAATCTTTTCATTTAAGCTGTCAAGGGATCACAAAAATTTGCTGTGAGAGATCCATCAGGTCTAAATTATCTTAGGAATTTATATTATATCAAGCACTTAGAATGAAATTAAGCAAGTGACTTAGTTGTAGACTTAATTTGGAACATTTTCCCTTGCAGCAATTTCTGTAGGTAGTAGAGAATACTATACACCTCTGTGAGACGTAACCGAGAATTGAATAAAAGATTTTTTTTTTTTTTTTTAAACAAATGGCAAAAAATGGAACAAAGTAAGGTAAAATACAAAAATTCTGAGAATTATAGTTCTAACTCCCCTGCAGCTTTCATGTGTCATGAGGCCAGTCCCTAATCTTATTGTTAGGGCGTATTACATGATGTGTTTTCTTTCTTTCTTTCCCTCTTGCCCCACTACATGCAGTTAGTTCTAATGCATAATTTTTAGCTTGGTAGGCTGATAGGAAATGTATATACTGTATATAATACTTGCTGTAATTGATTTGGCAGTCATTAAAAATGTTTATTGTAGGTCATGTCGTAAGTCTCTGTATTACAGCAGCAGTGATGATAAAGATAGGAAAGGTTAACTAAGCTAAACCCTTTATCCAAGTGGCATCCACGGAACTTGTTCTTCTGTCAGTTTCCTTTGTACATCTCTTACTGCTAATGAAAATTTAGCTACCTCTGTAAACAGCTCAGTGCTTTACTTACCTCAGTGATGAGAAAATTCTTTATACATAGAAGAAAAGCACTTAATTTCTTGAAGTTGTCCAGTGAATGACTTTCTAGCATTTGCCCAAATTTCTTCCTCCCTTTACACTTGCAACTCCCACTCAACAAGAAAGGACCATTACTACATGCTGGGCATAGAGAAGAAGTTTACATGTAATTTATCATAATTTTTAACAAATGCTAACTTTTCGAGGCTGACTCATCTGTGTTAAATAAAGCATTTAATCCTACTAGTCTTCCAACTGCAGAATGAGATTTATAATACATATTTAAATTAAAATGGGTTTTATTTATTTGCTTTAAATATCCCAAACCTGATTTTGAAAATATATCTTATTAGAGAGTAGGAAAGGGCTGCTAAACTAGTGCCTAGACCAGCCCCTTAAAATTGTCTTCAACTAGTTCCTATCTGGAGGTGGGGAAAGGCCACAAACAAAGGGGTTCCAATGGATCCCATGAGCCATGCAGGACCATGCTGCCTCCTTTGCCTCTTTCCATGCACAGAAGGCAAGCAGGTGGGAAAAGCTGAAACAGGACTTGGAGAGGTAGTTTTATGCCATTCTTCTGTCCCCCCTCAATCCTGTGAGGTAAAGGTCTCTTCAAAAGAGACACCAGAGTGGATTTATACCTGTTTTCTAAGGATATAAAATAACAAATAGACTTTTTTTTTTTCTTCTAAAAACTTGCTGTTTGTGCAGTTTTGAAATTATAATGTCATGTTTCAGTTTATGATAAACAGATCTTAAAATTGGGGAATAAAATCTCCTTCCAGAGCCTTTACTGTTAGTAATCATAGAATCATTGAAGGCTTTGGGTTGGAAGGACCTTAAAGATCACCTAGTTCCAACCCCCTGCTGTGGGCAGGGACACCTTCCCTTAGGCCAGGTTTCAAGCTTCTTAGAAGGAGACAGCCCAGAGTACTTCTGGCATGTTGATGCTTTAGTGAAGCATCAAGAGCATCTTGTTAAAAATGTACTGGAGGCTATTATATAACAAATTTTAACCCAATTTTTAAGTTATGTTGTTACTGCCTACCCTTCAGCACCATATTCTGTGAGTTTAGAGAAAGATGTAATTAGAGAGGTCAAGCTATAGTTCTTTCAATTAATAGTATTCTTTACAAATAACATAGTATTTTTCAGTAGTTGTTTTCCTTATGAGTTTCACTGAAAGGCAAATACATTTTGGGGTTACCTCATAGTCATAAATAGCAGAATATCCACTGAAAGATTTTTTTCTGGTTTTGAATGAGAAGTTTTTTTTTACTGTCACAATGACTAAAGATACAATAATACAAACAACATGATTTTTACTTAGGTGTTTGCCTTTGTGTTTGTTACTGTTGTTTTTAATAATTTCACAAGATTGTTAGATGAATATTTTCATAAACTTGGAACTAAGTGGCTTGGCAGCTTATCCAAGTTACCTGTAGGTGGAATTCTTAATTCAGCTTCAGCTACTTTGTGTGAATAAATGAGCAGAGATGCTAATATATGAAAATGAAGGTTGTGGGTGTTCCAGTGTATATGTATGTATACATATCCCTACACAACGCAATAGTAAAACTAGTGCTGATTTTGATAAGGCCATAAGCGATGATAACCACAGCAATAATTCATATTAGGGTCAGTAGCAACAGGAAGGTTCATAAGCAAGTGCCTTAACGCCTCTTGTTTGAATAAATATGGAATTTTGCATTTCCGTAGAACAATATGAGTCCCCGTGGGATTCAGTCAGCAGTGAATCCTGTAACTTCAAAATCTGGGATAACTCCTGTGATCATCTTTGTTCTCACTGATGGGATTAAGTTCTGTGGAACTCCTGTGAGGCAAACAGGCTCTTCCACGCTACCTTTGGCCTACACAGAAAGGTTGAACGAAAGCTATTGCATGTGTCATTGCCTCTCACTTCAGCAGCAAGGATGATGGGTTTATGTATATGCATGTATATGCTTAGTTTCTCAAGCTGCAGTCTTTGCTATTTAAAAATCCAAATGGTTGATCTGAGAGGCTCAGGTTTAGTTAAATCTAACGTTACATGGACAAACAAAACAGTACTCCTTGCAGTTATTACTTGATTTTCTAAACCAAAACCTCTATAATAACTTAATGCCTCGAAAACAAAATGCGTTGTTTGCATTTGGGCATTGACAGGGCTGGATACTACACTACCTACTTTGAACATTGTGCAATAAAATATACTGCTATGGTGCTGTGGCAGAATTCTGTCCACATTTTATATTGTTTTGTTCGGTTTTTTTCTTTTTACTTGCATAGATAAATGAATAGTATAAGCTATAGGAAATAACTCTAATGGTGTAGGCTTGACAGACAATTCAGAGGCAATTTCTATTGATTGGTTTTATCTGTGGCATTACCACGTTTTTTAAATCTGCATCTTCTGAATATATTAAAAAACGTGATAAACTGTTTTTATAAAGCCATTATTCTCAGTGAGAGCAGGATTCTGCTTGACATGTTTTCTTTATCCTGATGGGTATACTTGCCTAAGGTACTTATTTATTCTAGGAGACTTAAAAATGTATAATTTTTTTTAAATCATTATATATCCACAATTATATTGGGACATGTTCATAAGTTCTGCTTAAGTCCACCTTATAAGCTGCTTTCTATAGGAGATCTTTGTCCTTTTATGCTCGTAATTTACTTTTTGATCTTTTGTCATTGGAGACATTTTGGCACATTGAGGAAAAAAAGTAACATTGCATACCCTGCTTGCTGATGTAAGATGCTGCCCAAGTCCTTCAAAGTGATTCAGCTGATAAGTATGTCCCGTGACTCACACCTCTGAAAGAATCTTTCTCAAACAGCAGGGACAAAGACTGCTCTGGGGAGACCAAAGTAATTAATACGCTTTGGTCAGACCCTGCCTCGCCGGAGTGCAGGGAATCTGGGGTGTCAGGACCAAGCCTGACCCTCCCACCTGTCTGTGTGCAGTCACGCAGTGATGTCCCCAGGCATCACCACACTTGGCACTCAGGCTAGCAAAACAGGATTGTTAGCATGGTCAAGATGCAAAAACTATTTCTCTGCTCTCAACATGATGCCAGAGTGGGGAGGAGAGAGCTCTCCCCTCCTTCCCCTATCTGAAAACCTTTTTTCCTTCCCTGAACTACAGCCATCCATATTCAACAAATTCAGGATGTAACTGTAGAAAAATTGCTTTAATATAAAATAATAATGTACTTTGTGGCATAGAGGAAACTTAGCATTTATCCTCAAGAGAAATAAGCACAGCCATCTTGGCTGGCTGAACAATTTCATGGAGATTTTTCTCGTAGGGAAAAAAATTCATTGCGTTATGAATTATGACATCATATATTGTCATAAAACGTGAGCTTCCCAATAGACAGGATCATGAGACTGTAGATGGTTTTTTGGGTTTTTTTTGTAAGATGCTAGCTAAGATTATATTAAGTGGACAGCCTTTCTTATGCATGTTGTAATATACTATGTAAATGTGGGTCTGCCAAGTGGTTTTTCTGTGGTGCCAGACTGTATATATATACATAAAATTATATATATAATAATACACACACATAAAATTAGTACAATTAAAGGGGTTTTTACTTTTTTAAACTTTGATCACTTACACAAACTAAGTTAGGAGCAATACAAATTATTGGAGTGTGAAGCAAAATTGCTCAATGCGACAATATCACCTGATCCATACTACATTCTTTTTTCTCTCTTTTTTTAATATCTGCATAAAAAACCCAGTGTCTTGCTAGA
>QWTY01026387.1:0-19015 GCA_008033365.1 Pseudorectes ferrugineus | reverse complement strand
CAGGCTTGGGGCAGAGTGGCTGGAAAGCTGCCCAGCAGAGAAGGACCTGGGCATGCTGGCTGACAGCATCTGAACATGAACATGAGCCAGCTGTGCCCAGGTGGCCAAGAAGGCCAATGGCATCCTGGCCTGGATCAGCACTAGTGTGGCCAGCAGGACCAGGGCAGGGATTGTCTCCTGTACTCAGCACTGGTGAGGTCACAACTCAAACCCTGTGCCCAGTTTTGAGCCCCTCACTACAAGAAAGGACATTGAGAGAGAAGGGCAATGGATGTAGTGAAGGGCCTGGAGCACAAGTCATAGGAAGAGCAGCTGAGGGAGCTGGGGTTGTTTAGCCTGGAGAAAAGGAGGCTCAGGGGAGACCTTATCACTCTCTACAACTGCCTGAAAGGAGGTTGTAGCCAGGTAGCAGTCAATCTCTTCTCCCAGTTACCCAGCAACAGGATAAGAGGAAA
This sequence comes from Pseudorectes ferrugineus, assembly GCA_008033365.1. NCBI lineage: Eukaryota > Metazoa > Chordata > Aves > Passeriformes > Pseudorectes > Pseudorectes ferrugineus. Next base: position 18,560 of record QWTY01026387.1, on the reverse strand, counting down.
TGGCCTCAAGCTGCACCAGGGGAGGTTCAGGTTGGACATCAGGAAGAATTTTTTTACTGAGAGGGTGGTTACTCATTTTAACTGCCCAAGGAAGTGGTGGAGTCACAATTCCTGGAACTGTTCAAGAAATGACTGGACGTGGCACTTAGTGCTGTAGTTTAGTTACACAGTGGTGTTCGGTCAAAGGTTGGACTTGATCTTAGAGGTGTTCTCCAACCGAAATGATTGTATGATCATGTATCCAGCATGAGAGCTGAGGTATTCAGCAAAGTTCACACCATGCCACTGTACAGATGTCATGCAGTCAGTCAGCGACAGCTTATTCCCTTTTCTCATGGGCTCAGGGGTACTTGCATCAAGCACTACCAGCTTCCCCAACCACAGGACACGGCTAATTTCATCCTCAAGTAAGTCTGCTGACAATACTGCCCTGCTGTAGAAATATTATGGACATTAAGGACAAATCTAACTCTCACCAGTAGAGTAGGTCCCTTTCTGCTAGGAATGTAGTAAACCTGCTATATCCACTATACATAGCCCCTTGGTTAGAGCATCAGTGGGACCACAGAGACACCTGTAACCACATGAAAATCTGCAGCAGAGCCTTAGAGGAGTGAGCAAGAACACCCCCTGGACAGAGCCTGACCCACAACTCTAGCAGAGAAATCCTATTCAGGATGCATCTGCTGTATGAATTAGGATGTGGCTGATGCATGAACTAGGAACTTGGCTGACCAGTACAGACTGAGGACAGAGGCAGCTATTAGACTGGAAACTCCAGTGTGAAAAACATGCATGCCAAGGGATATTGAAGCATTAATCATGAGCAGAACTAAGTGGAAGGTTTGAGAAGCATGGTTTTGGATTCAGTCATCACCTCCTTCTGAGGGCATAGTCATAAGCACTTCATTACCAACCATCTGGCCAGGCCAGAGAGGAAGCTTAAGAAAGCCAAGATTTGCAACCTGGTCTAGAGACATGCCAGATAGTCCTATCTACACAAGTCCTGAAACAGCAGGTGCCATGCTCTTGATAGATCACTTACTGTAAACCAGTCCAGTACAGAAGCACTGGAACAGCAGAACAGCAAGGACTCCCAGCCAGCCAATGCTCCTCAGCATTACAAACATGTGCTTCACCACAGCACCCCTTGCTCTTCCCTGCCCCTGAATTACCATATGCCATGGCTGAATTTCCAATTGAGGCATCTGCTTGCTCAGAAAACAGGCAAGGGCTGATGCCACAGCAGGAATCAGCAAGGCATGAGCCTTCAGATCACAAACACAGAGATACAACAATGTTGGAAATTCCTAGCCCATCAAGAGCCAGAAGTGAGCCTCACCATTCAAGCAGCCAACAAACACCTCTGCTTCGGGGACTGTCCTCCTCTTTCCCTCTCTCAGGTTTTGACGATGACTTTGGCTGACTAGTTCAGAGCAAAGCTTGGCGTGCCATTTGCCTTGAGCTGAGCTATAGCACAGATTCACACACAGCCCGTTTCTACTGCCTGGTGACTCCCACACACATTCTTTCACCAGGCTGCCAATGCAGACTACATTAGTTCCCACAGCAAGTTAAATAAGCTGACTTCCATTTGGTGAAGGTTCAGGGTGTGCACACAAGCACTTCCTCAAAACAACAGCAATGCTGTAAACCACACATCTCTCAGCTTGCTGCAGTGCTGTGCTCCTACAAAAGTTTTCTACTGTAACCAAAGTGACCTTTCCAGAGGTCCAAACTCCCGTCTATTCCAAACACAGAACAAAACATTACTCTTGAGAGCAATTATCCCAGACCAGGGGATTTCTGTCAATGTAGCGGACTGTCTCAAACATTTAACTAAATATTCCCTAGCTAATGCATCTGTTTTAAAAAGTCCTCTGCTATGCTACTCCAGCAAGACAAGAATTTGACACAGAAAACTACGCAGGCAAAACATCTCATGAACTTTTGATGGAGCTGGGTATTTCCACTTTTAAATGAAGTGGACTCTGAAGTACTTACAGGGAGTACGACTTGTTTATCTCTGGGCACGGATGGCACACACCTGATGAAATGCGAAGTCCACAGAAGCAAGGATGAGATCAGACTCCCCTGTGTCTGTGCAATATACTGACATTGCTCTTGAATTTTTTTCCTATTTTCAACATTCCTTTTTCTAAAACCAGCAGTAGTTAGGAGCCATGTTTGCAAACAAAGCTTCAAAATTAGAACTAACAGTAAGCACTGCAGAGATATCTAAGTCTTCAGAGAACATGAAACAATAGCTTTGAGGTGTGAGCTGACCCACTAATTCAGATGCTCAAAGATAAAAATATCAGCATTTTTAAATTAATTCACCCCTTGCATAAGAATAGAAAAGGGAGGGACACACCACAGTATAACCAGCTAGGAATAATCACATTTCTCTTAATGCTACAAGAAATACTACTAGTTACTTTTCTTTCCAATCAAGCCCAGAAACATGTTCACACTTGCTTTCTGAGGTAGTTAATCCAAACAACTCCATAGAACTCAGAAAAGACACAACTGCTTTAACCTGTAAAAATTTTCTTAGTAATATCTCACCTTGGCTATTCATATGAGTGAAACTTACTTTTGTAATGAGAGTTTAAAAGTAGCCCACATAATTTAATCCCAAGAGAGCCAAGTACTTGGAGTAGATCACGCTGTAAAGGCTTGCATAGTACATACTTCTAGAACCTAAGTGTATTTTTTAGGTAGTGGTTTTCAGAGGATTTTAAAGAGAAACCAAAATTTGCAGTTCTATAGGACATATGACGCAGATTTTACAGATGGACGGGCAGATGAAAGGCTAAGGGATCTACCCACGTTTCTAGTTGGAGAATGAAAGGCAGATCTGGAAGCTGATCCCTGGTGTCCCAGTTCCCATTTCCACACTAATTGCACAAAAGTCACATCACATCTGACAACAGCATTGCAAGAACGTGTTCAGCTAACATAAAACAACATGTTTCTTCTTGTTAGCATTCATGAGGCTCGGCTGGGGACAGAGTATTCCTGCCCAAGCAGCCCCTCGACACGTGTTCCTAATGTCTCAGATTAAATAAGTTACATCACATGCAGGCACACTGATTGCTTCTAAGTGCTCCTTAGGCATCCTCAGGATGCTTTGCTTACATCAGGAAAGTTTTGTTTGCGTGTGCTGTCTTTTCACTACCAATAGTTTGAACAGACTGAATCTCACAAACCCAAGCCTTCATTTTACAGCCCTCTTCCCTCTCAAATGTATCTGCTGCAACCTCTGAAAGCAGTTGGAACTAATGGAAATTTGTACTGGCTGGTGATAAACACTTCCACCTAACAGGTTAAAAACTGTATATGGCATGACAGTAGTCAATATGTTGCTCCCCTAAGACAGGCAAAATAGCACTCAACTGACAGCAAATATTCTGATGGCTACAGTTTCAGTAACTCATAACATGTGCCTACTTGCACAACAAGCACTGCGCTAGCTACCTGAATTTTAAGCCCCAAAGACAGTGCAGATGATAGCAAATGAGATGACAATTGCTTTATTTGTTGTTGTTTCTTCTTTTCTTTAACAACTGGATTACCTGAAAGATGTATTGATATACTCTCAACAGCCAGGGGACAGCATGGGCCCACTATCAAACAAGTGTCCCTGCAGCTCTGCAGAGGTCACTCTCCCTCAGCCTGCAGCAGCTTTGGCACAATTGCAGACCCTGGCAATTATTGCCCCTTGCACTGCACTCCGCAGACCCAACAGCCTGAACAAGTGGCGGCCACAGCCTGACCCAGTCTGGACCAGGAATTACAATTTCTAAAGGTTAAAGCTTTGGGCCATTAAATCCCATTAGGAATTTTTGTTGGGTTTTAAGTGAGATTCAATTTGCCAGCTGAATACAGATCCCACTCCCATCATGCCTGTCTATTTGCAAGGGAAAACATAGTGTAACGCCCAACAGATTGTTTCTAATTAAGGGTGCCTCAAAGTTACAAATCTATCACTATTTCCACTATGTCTGTCAGCTTAAAAGAAAATAGGAGACAGCTCAAACACTGTTTTAAGCATTTCTTGGTACCTCTCCTAGTTTTCTCTCAACTCTAACTACCTTTCCTTTATGTGTGGCGTGGGAGCAGAGTTCACAAGTCCGCTATTAACTGCTGCAAAACAGAAAGATTCAGACATTAGAGGGATTCACTTCTAATAAAGCCATCATATACTCATTCCTCCAAAGGAGGTAGAAAGATAATCAAAGCAGCAAAGTCCCCGCAGAGCTTTGCATGAGAAAAGGAAACTATTTATACCCGCACAGAGCTTAATTAGATTTCTGATGCAATTCTGCACACTTTTTTTTTTTTTTTTTTGGTACAGTAAGCACATATCTGCAAGAAATGCCCTGAGCCAGAATTCCCCACAACGGCAGGGCTGACAGGACAGAAACCCATTCTCAGGGTAGCATTAGCCTTTCTTATTCTTTTTTCTTTTTTAAACATACAAGGGATTTTTTTCGGTCAGTCGGTCAGTTGGTTGGTTGGTTTGGGCTTTTTTGCCCCTCATGGCAGGGTGATAACTAAACCACTTTCCATTACATTACTCAGGATCATACTTGATTTATCCATTCTGCTGCTGATAATACTGCTAAGCCTTTATGTAGTGATTTCCATCTTCAAAGCCCCATACAAAACACTAATTAATCTCCATAGCCCCTGGTGTGCTGTACTATGGGGAGATTCATTCCCATTTGGTAGATGATTAATAATTTGCCCTGGGTCACACCCTAAGTTACTGGTAGCACATTTCTTCCTTTTTTTTTGCCTTTTTGCCCCTGACAGCTAGATCATGCTATTAGGAAACACAGTTTCCTTTACAACAAGCAGAGCTACGGTAGATATAGTGGGAAAATTAGCCATCAAACATCAGAAAAACACCACAGCACCTAATCTTGCCTGCTGGATTGTAACAGTTGATAATGCTGGGAAAACAGCAGCCTTACTGTCACAAGCAGCCAGTGATGCTTATGTGTAATGTGAGGCACAAAGACTCAGATGAACCAGACCACTGCTGCCACAAATACCTGGCTAACTGGCTGAGGTGTTGGTAAAACAGATGAAAATCTGTCTTTCTGCTTCATGTCAGGTCTTTGTACTACTCTTCTATCATGGATTACTGTTGATTTTTTTTATCCTTCATGCTCCTGACCATTACTGTCTTCACAGCTCCCTGTTTCAAGTTACTCTTGAGCCCTTACACAGGAATTTCCACTGAAGATGCAACTGGCATAGGAACTGATCAACAGCAACTGATCAGCAACAACGTCTTGGCTCATCTCTGGTGCACGTGTTTAAACTGCAGTAACTCCTTTGTTCCACAGGCCCTAATATAGCTGACAGGAGTGTGACAGCCCATTTCGCAGGTATGGCCATTTGCAAGGGGACATGCAGTACGTCAATGTCTGAGATGCAAATTACACCAGATGTGGAACTCACCAATCTTCTTCCAAGCAAGAAAGGGAGACGAAGAGAAGTACCTGTCCTAGGCTTGTTATTTACACTCCTTTTTTTCCAAATGTTACATGTTTTGCTTCTTTGTAGAGATATCCTGCCCAAGGCACTGGTAAAGAACAGTCCTTTCCCCCTCTTATTAACAATGTAGTTAAAACGCATGATCTAGATATTGAAAGGTTAGAAAGAACAACATAAAGAAACTGTCAGATGATTGCAGAACAGCAGGGGAGAGAAGCAGTGTTGGAAAACTCTCCTGGTTTAATAGACTCCCAAAGCCTGCAGCATCATCCATCATGGCCTTGATGGAAGAAGGTCCCACACTGTACCCTGTTCTCAGTCTGTGTACCACATTCAGTGGAAGAACCAGTTCCCATGAGTTCAGCATTTGTCCAGACAGTCTGTGTTCCAGTCTTATTCACACGCCCTCAATTGTACTAACCTTCCAGAGAGGTTAATCTCAGCTCTGCTGAGATAAGCAGACGGAAACCCCACAGGGCAGGAATTTCCCACTTAACTTTGTACAGAAGAGCCGAGATCAGAGAAACACAAAGCCGTATCACACATGCTGGATATTACACAGCCAAAACTGTGTAATAGCTGAAACTGTGGAATAGTCACATACCAAAAAGTAACTTTCAGAGTGACAGAGAACAAGCAGGCATACAGGCACAAACACGCATGTTGTGGGCTGCTTCCCAAAGCCAAGCAGGTTCATCATGAACCAACTTCAAAATTGTCTCTTTGATTTTCTCTTGTCTTCCCTATGTATATACTGCCCAACCCCTACCTAGCCAAGCCTTCAGAGCTGAATTAAAGCACAATGCTACAGTACTGAGACAAGAAGCATGGATAAAATCAGCATGTTTTCAACAGATTAGTGACTTTATCATTGTACAGGAATTGCACAGCAGCTGTTCCAGCTCCTTACATGTTGGTAAGTTTTCCTGGACTGCTAACCCCTAGAGACATTTTTGTATAGCTGAGCTGGGCACTCATCATATACTTCATTAATCAAACTAAACAGAATCCTCAAAGCTGCTTTGTGGAAAGTGATTTACAGTATTTTATTTTGTATCCAAATGTTGAGCTTGTGAAGCCTGCACACTTTCTGCGTAAGCTGGTGGACCAAGCTAAACTCTAACAGAGAGGCAGAAAGGATAACTCTCAGCAGCTTGCAGCCTTACTGATGGTTAGGAGTTTAGGAGATGTGTGAGAAATGAAGGCAGTACAGTTGATTCTACAAAGACACAATGATCTGGAGAAGAATTAATTTTCCTTCCTCAAAGCATGCGAAAAAGACAACTTTTCTATTCATATGGCCAGAGATTCACTCTCCTGATCATCTACACCTGGCTACAGGCAAATTAGGCTGGAGAAATCTTTGTTAAAGAGATAAAAGGCATGCCCAAATACACTGACAGGATGTGGAACATATGTGGAAACTCCTACATCACCAGGTAAGCTCTGCTAGATAAACCACTGATTGATCTCCTACCTTCACCAGTCCCTGCAGAGGCGGATTCCTGCTCCTGTACCTCCCTCTCTGTCTGAGTCTCGGCATTCTGCAGCTGAGGCGCCAAGGTCTGGGTACCCTGTGATGTCACAGAGGTGGGGGGATTTCGGGGTTGTAGGCCTATGGCATTCATCAGGCCCATGTCTCTGTCTGTCCTCCATGTGGCTCTGCTGGTTCTGAAAAGAGAGAAAAACAAGTAGGACCAGGATCATTGGAAGTAACATGCCCAAGCAAGACCAAAACATGCACGTGAGGCTCTTGCCTCCACTCCAACCAGGCACCTGCTTGCCACTATGAGGATTGGGATGAAAGGAATTGTGACCTGCTCTTATTTACACACACTGGTCTCTTGAGTTTTAAGCCAATGGAGTCTTAAGAGTCCACTCACCCTTCCACAGAAGCAGCATGTCTTACAGGTACAGAGAGATATTCCTGCAGCATCATTAAGCCTGTAGAACAACTGTCTTGGAGTCACTGTGCTGAGGAGGCAACACAACGTGCAGTGCAAAAGCACAACACAAAACCTCCTGCACGTCAGCAGGGCAGTTTTAACTCCCATGGATGTAGCCTGTATCCTTTCCCTCCTCTGGACTTCCTAGTTTGTCAGCGTCACACATGAATGCACTCCAGCAGGCATTTCTGCCCATTCCAGTCAGACAAGAGAAATCCTCTGTTCTCAAAAGCAAACAACAGGAACCACCTCAAGGCTCATTAGCTTCTCAGACTTGAACAGCTGAAGTGTACAATGCTACAGCTGAATCTTGACAATGCCACGACGCTCTTTTCTAAACTGACCTCTAAGTGCTGGGAATGGTAAAGAGATTCAAGGAAAGACTTCCTCAGTCACAACCTTTTTTCATAAGGCTTTGAAACCTGCTACACTTTTTTTGCTCTCTCTTTGAGCTAGCTCATTCTGGACCAGTATTTCTGCCTTCAAGCTGCCATTATACCAGACTGAGTATGTACTGTCAAAAACTTAAGTAGTGGCAATATCCACTCCTACAGCAGAGTAAAGAATCTCCACTGCTTATTTTTCACCCACAATCAAACCAAGGCTGTGGGACAGCCCAGACATTGGCCCTGTAAACAAGCTCACAACTTCCTTGGGATGCTGAAGCTCACAATTCAGAAACACAATTATCACCCTCTTGCTGAGAACAGCTGGCTTACGGAGAAGTACTTGTCGCTATGGCAAGAAGCAATGGACTGCAGCATCACCCTTGTGTTTAGAACAACAACATGTGCATCACTGGACAGACTGAAACAGCCAATGGGACAGTCAAGGGATTTAGCTTTATTTTTAGAGTTTATTGCTGAAAAACAACTGTCCCATGACCAGCAATTAAAAAGATGAAAATCAGTCAGCAGGTCGGCACCACAGATTTGCCCTTTTCTCTGTGAACTCCCCTGTTCTTCAGTTATCCTCCAAAGGCCATTTGCTTTACATGGTGTTTTTGATGCATCAAGCCCCACATGTTCCTCCCACAGCTGTTACTGGGGCCCTGAATGACACATGTACTTTACTATCACTGGCACTTTTGGGCACTGAATGTCACTTGCTGGAAGAAGGCCAGGTGACCCAACTAGGCCAAGTCAAAGGGGGAGAAAATTGCATACTTAAAGCTGCCAGTGGTAAGGGAACAAAGAAGTGATGCTGTCAGATGTAACAAAAACAGCAGAAAGGGTCAGGTCTCTCTAACCCAACACCCAGGAGACTCACCCAGGCCGCTCAGTGTTCCTGCTGCTGGAATGCACAGTGAAGACATTCTCATTCAGCTGGTCCCAGTGGTACTCAACTCCAGAGTTTAAGGCCCTTAAAATGCCAAAGAAGGAAAAAATATTAGCATGACAGGACACTAATCAAGCCAGCACACATTACATCCCCACAACATGAAGAACAGTGTTGATTCCTGCCCTACAGGAACTGCAGATCTAGCTCAGTTCACATTTTTGTTAAAAGGGCTCATCACCATAAACCACCTTGCAAACACAGAGTGCTGTATTATCAGATTGCTCTGGAATATTCCATTCATTTCAATTCAGTATTAGCACCAAGACACAGCAATGGGAGCAGAGAGATTTTCAGGAAATGAAGACATACAACTGTGTGTATAAAATCAGGTTACCCTAACTCCAAGTGACTAAACAAGGAATTGGAATGGAAAGACCAATTGTCCCTGTGGTGTCTGCAAGCATTTCCTGCACTAGGTAATGGTCAGTAAGACACTGCTCTTATTCAACATTTAATTTCTTTGCAAATGGTTCTCATTCTACCTATAAATAATCTTTATACATCCCTCTCACTGACAGCCACTGTGGAGCAAGGACAGATATAGAGGATATTTTAACAAGTTTCCACAGAAGAACTTGTACTGCATCAACAGCATGTGTGTCTGAAAAGTCCAAATTTGAATTTTACATCTAATGCTACTAAGTATAATGGAACAGCCAATGCTCTGGAAACCTTTCCCAGTGGATTTCCCCAAAAGGTACACCAAGTCAGGGCTTACTACTCACAGGAACAGACAAGGTCAACAACCATTGCTGAAGACTACAGGCAATCACAGAAACTAAACCACCATAATGCTGTAAGTACACATCCCACCAAGAAGAGGGTGAGAGCAAAACCAGCTTACTCTGTGCCATACAGAAATGTCAGAGGACGGGCACTCACTATGCAGTCCAAGGCAGCATGGAGATCTCCCACCTACTGCTGTGTTCCACCTTCAGAAGCACTCTGGGCTGCATTACCATGGAAGGCACTTTCTGTACAGTGTTTTGCCACACCATGCTGACAGCTCATGTGAGCTGGCCTGGGAGTTTTGAAATGGTGCTGTGTACTACCACGTGGCTGCTGGACTGCACACACCTGATGGTGCTGGGTGGAGAGTTAGCAGTGCTGTGCAGTGGTCACAGCAAGGCAAGTGAGGGGAAAAAAACCCAAACCAACAAAAAAAGTCCTGTGTAGACAGAAGGGAACTGTGTCTGAGGAGCTGGACTTCCATCACCCTGCAGACAGTCTCAGAACTGGGGGTAGTCCCATAATCTGAAGGAAGGATTCATGGCAAGTAGTTGGTAGCTGGTTATGCCTCAGGCACAAACAAGATGTTTTATGTACATATAAAAACTGTTGTCCCTGTAAAGAGATGCCTCAGCAGAACTGGCAAGAACCCCAGCTTAGAGGATGCTGCAGGTCAGACATGCTGCAATGGGAAAGCAGTGTGTGCTGGAGGCCTGGGGCTAGGCTGCCAGGGTGACAGCAGCCCAGGTTAGGACTCAGGGTGAGAGATGAACCAAATTTGGTCAACGAAATCACACATGGAGTCTACAGGACGTAACCAGCCATTGCTTTTTTATTTTTTGTGCTGAGCTCGTCCTGTGCTGCATTATACCCCACGAAAGCAGCTGCCAGTGAGATGCCGGTTTATAAAGGTTTCTGAGTTTATTGAAAGATGGTAACTTGTCACTAGAACTGTGCCAGTCCCTCTGGCTGCTCCATCCCCTGCCTAATATATTGGCTGAGGCTTAGCTGTCACACTTTGCTGTCTGCGAAGCAGCACAGTCCCTAGGCAAGAGAGACTTTCTGACCTCGTAGGCAAAATTTCCATAAAAAGTCTAATGTGCTTGGTATCTACAGCTATTACACAACAGAGCTAAGCTGACCCGTGCTCTTCTCCCTCTTCTTCCACACGTCTTCATGCTTTCCAAACAACAGGCATGGTCCCCCACAGCTACGTACATGATTGGTATTCCTTGCCAATGTGTTCCCTACTTGTCTTTGCCAGCTTGCCAGCTCCCCAGACAAGAGCTGAGATCGCAAAGCCTCCCCCAGGCCAAGATGGGAGCTGACAATACTGTGTTTCCTCTCTTCCCCCAAACACCATGTTCCTGTACTACACAGAAAGTCCAGCTACTGCACACACACTTCTTTGACTGGATCGATTTCACTTCTACAAAAGCATCCATGGTATCAAGCTGACCTGCAGTACACCAGATGAAAAGCTCCTGACCATCCTCCTAGCTATTCTGCAGTGTCTCACTACTGTACAGTCGGGTTGTTGGACAGCAAAGTCCATTCTAACTCTATGCTGTCAGTTTGCACATGGTGAAATCAAGAGGCATTCCATTTAATATATAACTTTTCACGTTGTTTTTAAACATTGCCATTTATCAACTGAGCTTTGCTGCCAGGGTCCTATTAGCTACTCCCTTAGTGCCAGAGAATCAAGGGTTTTGCCTTCCTTCCCTAGAAGGAGGGCCTGTAGCAGATGGTGCCACTGCTCCGGCTGCTGACTCTGGAAACACCAATAAACAGGCTTAAGCCAAGGTCACTACACTTGGCCATGATGGGGGTTCAACGTTCTCAGCACCACTTTAACCTGGCTTTTTAGTTTGGTCTGAGTGTGTCTCCCTGCTGGGCAAAAGAAGTGGCTCAGAATAAACAGGTGGCACTCCCTGCAGCAGCAAGCATCTTCACTGCTACCTTTCAGCAGTCTCTTCCTTTGGCCAGCTTTGCAACTTACCCTTTCCCAACTCTACCTCTTGCGAAAGACTCCAAGCCAAAAGGCCCTCAGCACCATCTTTGTCCTCTTTTGTATGCATCTGTGTATCTCTGACCTGGAACCCACATTGGTGGGTTCTTCACAGCCCTAAGATCAATATCAAGATTGCTCCTGATTAGGTTTACCAGCCTTTAGATGACTGATTGAGCCTATAAAAGAGATGTTTCGGACTGCATCAAGATACAGTGAGGAGAGCACACACCTGAACTTAACAGAGGGCACTGTTTGGGCACTACCTTTTATATGAAGATCATAATTTCTCTTCTTAATAAATCAAAATTTCATCAAAGCAATACTACTATTGTGTGGTCTAAATGCCAGTTTTAACACCATGCTTGCATTAGAAACTTGATCACATAATTGCACCTTAAACCAACTTCAGTACACAACAAGATGTGTGTGACAACCACAATTACCTCGGTTTAAATCCGACTTTCAGTTAAGCTTAACACTTGCTCTAGTTTAGCCACACCTATTCAGAAAAGTGCAATCTCCCTTTTCAGAAAGCCTAAAGGTTTTCTAGCTCCCATTGCAAAATACTGCTTGAATTTTGTAAATGAGCAGCCTTTCACAGTACGTTTCCCAGGAGATTTGCAAATCAAGGCCTGACGATTCATTCCAAAGAAGCAGAGCTTACACTGGAGAAATGAATATTTTTCAGGTAATGTAAGCATTTAACTTTTGCTTCATCAAACTCTAGACATGGAAATGCTAGAAGCACTTTACATTTTTCAAGGCATAAGGTAGAAGCTCTGTGTAGCATGGAGCACATTGCCACTTGGATGTGGATGCAGTAAAGAGGACATTTGTTGCCCAGGGCTTTCGGGTGAAAAATTGCAATTCTCCACACTGTGTCAGTCATGGACAGTGAAGTCCACTTAGTCAAGTTCTTACTTTCTTCCCTTTTATGGCTGTCACTAAGCTCTCTAAGCCCTCCCTGGAAATTTCCATTAGCTTTGTTATATGCAGAGCTGCTCACAGCCTGGATTTCCCAGCAGGGATCTGTTCTAAGATGGACTTTTCCTTCACGCTTGTGTCCAGCTCACATTATTAACGAGCTTGGAGAGGATGAAGGGCACAGACTTGCAGGCTTTGCTGAAAGTCAAATAAGGATTCAGAGTGGAGCCTGTTAAGTACCAAGAGCCAACAACTTACACAGCACAGCCTCTCCCTCTGCATGGAGGTATTACCTACACAGCTCAGTTATGTCCCCAGGAAGAAACTAAGACCAAGTACTAGGAATTAATGACATTATTAACATATGACAAGAAAGTTGAAATACAATTTACTGCATTTGCTTAAACAGTATTTGAAGGGCAAATTGACAAAGCACAGGTCAGCACAAATGGACTTGGACATCTGGGTAACCCCCCCAGCTTATCCAAAATTGGGAGTTGAAGAGGAGGAGGGATTAGGATGAAAATTCCCCAACTCTACCATAACAATACAGCTCAGGAGCATGACAGCAAGACAAAACAACCCCTAATTTGCACGTAGTGTATGCCTGTCCAGGAAGACATAAATAACACTTACTACCTGTTCACTTAAATCATCAGGGGATGATTTAAGTGAAATCTGAAGAAGGCAGCAGCAATAAGCAAATGCACTGCTCTCCTCCTTCAAATCCTGCCACACGGAAAGGCCCAACAGCAGCCCACCTGTTTGCTATAGTACCAAATTAAATTTTGATTACGACATTGCTGCCTGCAATCCCATCTAAAAATATCAGCACAACCTCATTACCAGAATGAAGATTGTGGCAAGCCCAACACGGAAAGGAAGCTGCACAGTGATGCCATGCAATGCACCTGATTTTCATGCTGCCAAGTTTGCTTTCTCCACAGAAGAAATTACTCCTTAAAGCTTACTTCTCAAATATACTGTCCATTCAAGACCACTAAATGCAAGCATACAAAACCAGATTAGTTTAGAAAGGATTTGAATTCCCCAAGACATGCTTTCTTTCCTTTGTGTAAACTTGTCATTCTTAAGCCATTCAAATTGTATCAAGGAACTAGAGTGAGCTACAAGAGAGCAAGGTGACACTATGCTAAGGAACAGCAATCTATTGTCCTGGTTTGGGAAGGAAGAAGCAGCACATAGTATCTTGTGCAGTGCAGTGCAATGCTGGCCAGATTCCAGATGCATCCTTGTCAGCAGCTCATTATCTCTTCTGCCAGCATGGTGATGATCAGCACAGCAAGCCCATCCCTAGCTCCCATGATTAGCTAGGCAACGGTATTGTTAGTACAAGGCGAAGTTTGGCACTCCCAGCAGCTGCCTGGATGGGAAAACAATAATTTCTAACGCCCTACTTCATAAATATTTAGCTTTCTGTGCAGGCGATGAACCACGTGCAGAGACAAATCCAAGTGAAAATTGGCTGCAGTGCAAACTGTATGGAACCAGCAAACAGGATTTCTGGAGTAATTCTGCAGGGCACTAATTCCCTTTGACCAAGGAGAGGTGGCAGCTTCACTGGCACCAGCCCATGTGTAAATAGCCAGGGGAAGAGCACAAGATCGAGTACAGGAATTCACAGAACACAAGATCTGCAGTTTATGATCGACAGCTACAGATATTTAAATGACGTATGACATTATCCTGTTCATCACATTGAGATGAATGATGCTTCTAAGAGCAGCCTCATTTTTACTCCTCAAATTGATATAATCCACTAATTTTCCAGATTTTTACCTTCGTGAAAACCAGCAACCATGCAGAAACATATCCTGACACCTACTTGAATTGTCCAAGGAGCTGCAGAAGCAGGACAGCAAGCAGCTTGGTGCAGCTGGCACCTGTGTGCCCGCTTCAGGGAGGGTGCCAACTCAACTTGGAACACTTTGCGAGATGACTGGTCCTGTTCATTTGATTGTGCAGTCCTGCCAGCTAAGTTAAATGTTGGGATTTTTGAAGATGCTGTATTCAAACTCACACCATTTATATGAGGTCAGCCTTATAAAGCTGGTGGCACCAGTAGCTAATTCAGTAGCTCTTCTATCTCAACAATGTGAACACACACAAGATTGTTCTGCCTACCAGTGGGCGCCTAAGGCTGGATCCAATCCATAATCGTGTGGCCAGTGGGGAAGATTTAGATAGAAGGCACATCCCTAACAGCCATCTTCCCTGAGCAAAATTTTGGTATCTCAGCTAAGGAAGAGAGTCGTCAGTCAGCAAAGCTGGTAGATACCTCAGAGAGAAAAGAGGGAGTGAAAGAAAACAGAGATTATTACAATAAGAAGAACCCAAACAGAATAGTTTCTTTTGATCCACAGGACCCCTACAGCTAAAAACCAAGTGACTTCCAGGAGTCAGCATTTGCAAGCCACCTACAGATTGCATGTAGAAGATAAGCAGACTCATAAAATGAGTTGAAATGGATGACACACCACCAGAAAGCATTAAGAGGAATTTGTCCTATATTCCATGGGAGAAAGTCTTCAATTAAGAATCAGTCTTCCGACACATTCAACAGGAGTAACAAATGGAAATTAAGCACCAAGACAATGACAGAGCAGAAAGAAAAGAGTTTAGTATGAAAGTGTGGATGTTTGATTATCTTGGGACCCAAGTACAAATATTGAGGTTGAGAGTGCTGCCCTTAAGGAATGCAAGGCTGCACAGAAAAACCTGTGTTGAGAATAAGGACAAGAAAAATCCCTCTCAGACAGCCTTCATTTTTCTGCCGAAACACCACAACAGTTTTTAAAAGTGATTTTCTCAAAATTATTTTATACTACTGTCATGTAAACACACTGTGTTTACATACAGCGTGACATAGGAAGTTGTAACTTGTATCATGTTTATGAGAAAAAGAGCACAGCATCCAGGCCAAATAGCCTGGAATAAACAAGGCAGAAATAGACCAAGTAAGAATTTCCTGAATTTTCACTGATTTTCTCCTCACTAAATCTTGCCAGTATGCCATGGTATCCTTTGCTATCTGGCTCCAACCACACCAAGCACCAGGCAGGGACCCCTGTGGAAGGTAAGTAACAGATTCCAGAACACACAGCTTAAAGGTCTTCAAACAAGCACAATTCAGCTTGATATTATCATACACCCAGCTCTAAAGATGGATAACTTGCTTAAGTCCTCTAAAAACCTAAAGGCTTGTTAATTGCTTAAAGTGATAACAGGCAGACTATATTCCAAATAAGCTTTGAACTCTCAGAATATCTTAAGCTGTTTATGATCTATCAACCCTTCCAGTGGCTTAGACAATTTAGGATGTTAGGAGTCTTTGGGGGAGTGCAAATTGCTTAAGCCTTCTAAGGCCTTAAAACATCTTAAACTGCTGCAAGTGTTCAGAGCCAAAGTCACTCTTTAGTCATATTTGAATTTTCATTACTGTTTTAGCAGAAACTAACATTGATGAAGTAGGCTTGTTTTGTAGATATTACACCAACAAACTAAACCAGGAAAATGCATCTAGAATGGGAGAAAGCAACTTCAAAATAAATGTTTAAAATTAGCAGGCATAGCAAATGCTTATTTTTAATAGAACGTTGGAATGCGCACACACAAAGCTGCCAAGCTCCAGAACCGAGATCTTGGTTTGGTCTAATCTCAATGAGATCCACAGGGCAAGCCAAGTTTCATATTTTTAATCTTCAGCATCTTTGGAATTAACCAACTAAAAAGTATTCTGTTTAGCTTACAGGGGAAACCTCCTCCAAAAAAAAAGGAAAAAAAGAAAATCATCAAGAACCCAAAATCCCCAATTATTACTCCAACTACTCACAGTTTGTAGACATTGAGTTAAGACCATTTGCAGAAGGATTTAAAATAGGGAAAGAAAATGAACAAAAAAATTGGTTGTTTTATTTGCTAGCTGGATTCATTAGCAGAGTCCTGCTAGAAAAAACAGGCATAAGGGACACCAAATAAAACTCCATAAATAATATGGAATAAAGACCGGAAAATTAAAGAAAATCTAATTGGGAAGCCAAAGAAGTAAACAAATGAACAAGGAAGGTCTACTATAGATCTGCAGAGAAAAGAAAGGTTATAAGAAAGCAGGATAAACTTGTGCTGCAAGAGAGGGAAAAGACATTCTAAAAATAAACACGAGGAAAATGGTATTAGAATGAAAAAAGGTCTATTCATTTGTGAGGCTAATGACAAAAATCAATGATGTTTCAAAGTGGACAAGACACTGAACTCTCTTCTCTGAAGTTTCCACTTACAAAATATCCAAGGGTACTGTGTAATTAGGGAGTAAGAAATATGCCAGACATAGCAGCTAGTTGCACTCATTTAGAAAATTTTTTAAAAAGTTAACTTTTCTGAGTCATTCACACCTGTTTTTTAATACTTTACCAAAAAAAAAAAGAGGAAATGACAAAAGGGCAAAAAAGTCAACTTAGCAGCATTCTTCAAAAAGAAAGCCATACTTAAAACTATTACCATCTTCTAAGTGTAACTTTTATCCTTAAAGAGAGTAATATAACAAATAGAAAAAAGAAGGTATATTGAAACAATGAAAGAGTGAGCCACATGCAGTAGGCAGTAGGTAAAATAATTGCTTGCATGAAATTTAACTGCTTTTGAAGATAGAATTAGAAAAGTACAGGAAGAAAAGGTGGCAGGTGTGATCTGAATAGATCTAAGTGAAGCATTTGGTAACTGTTTTTACAGCACATGGCTGTGCTCTCAAAGAGTGCTACTCAAACTGAGAACTAGTTAGGACCTGCAGAAGGCCAGTGACACAGTGCACAAACTGGTAAGTACCAGGCTACAATTCCTTAACACAGAGCTCTGTACCAAGTTCCCTTTCTCATGGTGGAAAATAAATGTCACTAAGTACTCAGTGCTACAGCATATTTTGAAGAATTGGGTGAGGGAAATGAACTTGCTAATAACTGAAGACTTAAAGCAGCTCTCAAAATTTATCTTTAGGAATCATAGACATATTAAGTGGAATTTTATGAGGGCAACTTTCACTTAATGCCATCAGTCATCCTGGATATCCCATTCACATACAAAAAAGGAAATAGAAACAGAATAAAAAACAGTATCAGAACTGAAATACTGTTTCAAGCCTCCACATTAGAACTCTACGTTTGCATCTGCAATGACCAAGCCTCTTGGCACTGACGTTACCTAGGCTTCCCTGCACAATTTGGAAATAATTCATTTAGTTTTTTTCTTAAATGTATGAATAACAAAATCCAAATGTAAGCTTTCAGGATGCATCTATAGTGCAAAATTGGCCATCTTCCTGCCTTTTCTGCCTTTTATCAATCAAAAGCATCTTTTACCCTCATTTAGAAAATTCAATGTATCTTGTGGTTAACGGGCAGCAGAAGTCCTTGTTAAAGACCCTGTGCAGATGCTGCCTTTCAAAAGGCCGTTTGCAGGGAGGAGTCAGACATAAACAGTATCTCCAGCTACCCCAGTTAACAACTGTGAGAGAGAATTTTCCCTACACAGGGTTACTAACATCCCTTGGTTACACATGAGGGAAGACAGCTCCTCCTTCTGTCTCCTTGTTTACTCCATCCTCCAGAAGCTATCCTTAAGAGGCAAAGGATGTATCTTACACTGCTGGGGGCATCATGGCTGGAGGCTGCAGAGCCTGACAAATGGAGCCAGTCAGCGGCGAGACATGATGTGCCAGGCAGCTGCATAGATTACCATCTCTTTACCAATACTGATAACTAGATGTAGACACATTGTCCCCATTAGTAGATGGGAGGATATGCCATTCTCAGAGAAAAAAAAAGATTGGCACAGACAGATAAATGCAATGATCGCTTGCAAAGCATAGGAATTTATCATGAAGAGAATTTTCCTGGAATAATTTCATGTTAGAGGCAGATCTCATCACAAAGAATTAAAATATGCACACTGAATAGCACTGAATCAGTTTGAGGCTCTCCACACCTACTTCCCAATGAGAGAAATCTAAGGGATGCTGCCTCTGAACCAGATGCATCTTCAGGGGTATATGAATTCCATTACCAGAGGCTCTGACTGCTGAA
>QWTY01026386.1:0-10593 GCA_008033365.1 Pseudorectes ferrugineus | reverse complement strand
AGCCTGGTGCAGTTGGCCACTTCTCCCTGAATGCCACCAGTCCGACATCGAGTGTCTGGGGTAAGTAGGGATTAGTTGGGGAAGCAAAGTGCCTTCAGGCACACTCAGAGCTCCCGGGGATCTCTGTGCCTCCCTTTATCCCGGCAATTAAGGGAACACGGGGCTCTGAAGTGGCACTCGCTGCTCTCTGAATTGCGTGAAATCTTGAACAAAAGCTCCGAGCAGCTCTCCCGGGTAATTAAATCTCATCTGAAAGAGCCTGAAATCCCAGGGGGTACAGACAGAGGAGCTCTTTTCCTTCCTGTTACAGGAGGGGGGAAGGAAAGTTCTGCTCCTCAAGCGCAGGTTTATATTTTACACGGGTGTTTTTTCCCTTCTCCGTGCTATTTTAAGAACCAAATCTCCACAATGGCATTGTCTGAACAGCAGAAGTTTCTCCTCCTTGGAGAGGCAGTGAGATTCTGGCAGCTCACGTGTGGAAGGGGAGCGAACACCTCGCTCAGTTCACTGCACTCCCGGGCTGTGCTGACTCCTCCGGGGAATGATTTGCTGTGTTTGAGGAGTGAAGGGCTGGAATCAGTGCCTGGGGGTGCCAGGAAACCGCTGCATAAATGCTCATCCCTCTGGACACAGCACTCCATCCTCACCCTCGGGTGCCCCTGCAGTGCCTTCACATCCCAACTCATCTTCCCAGTCACAGCTTTCCCCTCCATCGGCCCAGAGAGGCCCCAAATTCTGCTCTCTGTTCATCAGATCACGGAACCACACATCACAGAATGGTTTCTCTCACTGCACTGGGTTTAAGAGTCCTGTATGGAGTTGTTTTTATCCTGGATCAAACCCTCAGGTAATCCCAAATCAAACGCTTTTCTGGAATCAGAGAATACAACAATTTATTATGTCAGTATTGTTGTTGATTAGCACTGAAAATATCAGGATGGCAAATTTGTTCTCCTCTAATTCCCACTGATTTGCCAAATTCCATTCCCCATCTTTAATTCCTGATGAATTATATTCTCCAGGAGCTATTTTATTCTTGTGCTGGAGAGCAGTCTTGGATTGATAGGCTTATAATTACCTAGATTATCCCCTTTATTCTTTCAAAATACTGATACTTCTTTGTGTTAACTCTGATTGTCCAAGTTTATTGGGAATCAAGACAACCATGTGTGAATTTGCTTACCCAGCTCTTTAAAACCCTTTTTAAAGACCAAGATGCCATTACCTGGACTTGCTCATCTTGAAGTGACCAGCAGCTGTTCAAGCTGTGGGGATGGAAAACTTCATCACCACATAACAGGGTCCCCAAAATAAAATCACAGAATCCTTCAGCTTGGAAAAGACCTTCAAGATCATTGAGTCCAACTTTTGAAGTATTTGTTGGCAGTGTGTCTTTTCTTAAATTGTGGTCAACAACTTGAATATTTTCCAGCTGATCAGCCTCACTTTGATTATTTTTTTTTACCAATACGCTCAAAATCAGCCTCTTCTGCAGCCTGCAGATCTGTCTGCACCTCTTACTGCTTTCTGAGCATTCCTAAACTTTTACCATAAATCCACAGCTACCAGCTTCCCCTTTTTCTGTATTTTTGGACACATTTTTCTCCTATATTTTTGCACAGCTGTGACCTCTGCCCCGAGCCTGCCCACGGGGTTTGAGGTGCCGCAGGTTTGTGACCCGGTGCTTCTCCCTCTCTTCTGTTTCCATCCCTCCTGCTGTCAGCTCCCTGTTTTCAGCTCTGTTAAAACCAGGAGATTTTGTCAAGCGAAGCCCTCTGCAGAGCTGAAATCACAGATGGTGTAACTCAGCACAACCCAAGGGATTTCTTAGTCAGAGTCACACAGAATTAGAGCAAAGAAAGATGCCCAGGCCGGGAGATCCTCGTGTTCCTGCTGAAGTCCAGTTGCAGAACCATAAACTGGCTCTCGGCCCTGGGCTTCAAAGCAGGAGCTGATTTCCTGCCTGCTTTTCACAGCCTACAAACCCGGCTTATGGCAGCAATAAAAATAAACCAGAGGCGTTTCATTCCGACACAATAGAGCTGTAATCGTGCCTGGCCTCCAGATGGGGAGTGGGACGAGTCCACCACAACAACCTGTGCAGGAAACGGGGCAGGGGTCGAGGGCAGTGGGAAAGACAGGTTGTGCTCGAGCCCTTCCCCTTGTGCTGGGGATAAATCCTCTCCAAAGGGAGGAATTTTCCTGCCTCACTCAGCCACTTTTCCCCTCCTGGGTCGGGGTGATGCTGTGCTGCCCAGGGGGGTTTGCAGGCAGGACAGGGACCCAAGGGAGGGACAGAAATGGGTGACCGCAGCTGGAAAAGTGAGGAATTCACGTATTGAAATGTGATTTGGAGTGAGCCCAGGCAATCCCTGGGATGTCCCAGCCCTGCCTGGCAGGGAGATGGTTCTGTCACTGCTCTGACCCTCCTCTCTCCCAAGGTGGCGGCTGCTGGCAGAGCTCAGAGCCCACAGCAGTGTCTGGGAGGAGGTGAATCAGTGTCTGGGAGGAGGTGAGTGTCCATGGGAATGTGCCTGTCCCATGGATCAGCCCCAGTTTGCTCTGGAGCAGGGCAGCTTTCTAAACGAGGCCCTGGAGCATCAGAGACTGATGATAAGTGAGGGTCTGGGCAGCCCCAGGCACAGGGGGTGTGCAGCCATCCCAGGGGCTCAGCTGGGATGGTGCTCAGCATCCCAAAGCTCCTCCAGCAGGCTGGGAATGACCAGCAGCACCCCCACGGCAAAGCTGAGGGATTCCCGTATTTAGCAGCATTTCCAGTCCGCGTGGCCGGGTAAACAAACAATTTATCTGCCACAGAAAGCACAGCTGGTGCCTTTCTGGGGCAGCAGTCTCCACACCCTGGTGCTGGTTGGTGTGAGGAGAAAAAAAAAGATGGAAAGTGTTTTTAGGAAGGAAAAAGCAAGTTCTGAGGAAGTTTGATGACGTGTGAGCAAAGAGGGAGCGTGGCAGCCCTGCACAGATCCAACACGGGTGGTGAGAAAGGACTGACCCATCCCTCTCGCCCTCAGCTGTTAATTGACATCTCTTACTGTATTTCTGGTCTCCTAAGAGAGCCAGGGTCTCCCGTGGGATGTTTCTCTGGGCTGAGGTTTGAGAGTGCAGCTGAAGGCTGGGTTTGGCTACCAAAGCTGACAGTGACTGCTGGAGGTGAGAGCAGCGAGCTGCGAGAGCTCACAGTGCCCCTGTCCCAGCAAATAACCCCTCAGCTCCCACAGCTGCTCCTCTCCCTCACACAAACACAGCCTGCGAGAGGCAAAGATCTGCTCCAGATGCCTCAGCTCTGGAACAAAGTCACCCTTGAGCAACGCACGGGGACTCCACTGCTGTAAATATTTGATCCAGAGCAGGTGGGCACAGCTTCCTCCCCGTGCCCTCTCCCAGGGAGCAGCCCTTGCCCTGTGCTGTCTGTGGGGACGATTTTGGCACTCAAGGATGACATTTAGACTTTAACAATGACAGAATGCCCTGGTGTGAGGCTGAGGAGGCACAGAGGGCACGGCTGGGAGCTCTGGGGGCCAGACTGGCACCAAGAAAAGCCTGGCTGCACACAAGGCGTGGCTGTCACTGCCACCCCCTGCCAGCCTGTGACCTGGCATCCCCTGGGAACACAAGCCCCTAAACTCAGTGCCTGTGCTTTGGGTGATCAAGCCAGAGACTTTCTCTTTGAGTTTAAAGAGCTCTTTTGAAAAATAAAGTCATTTCTTCTGTGTCTTCTATTTAAAGCTGGACTCCATTTTATTTTTTGGGTGACGTGTCACGTCTGTCTTTTAATTTTTCTCTGTTTAAGCAAACTGCTCCATTTTAACCTGCTGGAATGATGCTGGATTAAAATCAGCCTGGCAATCTGTCTCTGCTGACAACTGAGGGACTCCTTATCAGCTTTGTCCTTCATGGGGAGAAAAGAGAGAGCAGTGACAGGGAAGGCAAGAGGTGCTGTGGGAGGGGGCAGTGCCTTTGCCAGAAATGGGTGGAAATAAAGCCATTTTCTCTGGGAGTGAACAAGATGAATCACTTTGATATTTCCTGTTCCTCAAGTGTAGTCATGGGCAGGATATTCTCTCACAACACTTGGAGGGTTTTGGCCTGCTCTGCAGTGATGAGCAAGGAATTGTCTTTGGATTGAGGTGACTGTCACTTCAAAAATATCACTTTAATGTGGGCTGGGGAGCTCTGGTCCAGTTAACCTCTGCTAACAACTTCTTTTTCTCTGATAATGATGGAGCTATGAGGAAATCACCACCCCAAAATGTGAAACGTGGAGGGAATCGAGCAGCAGCTTCTTTTTTTCAGTCCCAGCTTCAATCTGGCAGATGTTCACTACAGAAAGCGAGGAGCCTCTTGAAATCATGGATTGAGGTGGTAGTAGCAGTCTTTATTTATGTCAGAGAGATTCTGCTGGCCTCAATCAGGAATCACTCACTGGACGGGAGCTAAATGACTCCCTGCACTTCCCAGAACTCCTGTCTGAGGTGTGGAGGGCAGCAATTTCCAGGGGAAGGCTAAACAGGCTTTTCAAACATCTGTGACACCTTTTGCTCTGTGTTACCCCATAAAAACGTGTGTCTGCCAGAAAACCACACTGAAATCAGAGTCCTCATCGCTGCACACCCCACTGTGCTCTAGAAAGCTGGCAAAGGTTTGTCATAAAGGGGATTTTTTACCTTACACTTACAAAGAGAAGAACGAAGTCACTGCAGTGATAAGTCCAATCCTTCACCGAGAGCATGAGAAACTGAATTTATTTATTTTCACATCCCCCTCCCTGCTCTGTGGTGCAGCAGAGTGTGTCACAAATGGGTGATTTTGATCGCTCAGGGTTGTTTCCAAAGGTATTGGCAGAAGGGGTTTTAATAGGATGGTGTTAAAGGGGGATTTAACAAAGTTCATTGGCATGGTTCACTCTGCTCCTTACTCCAGGGAGGAAAAATACAAAGGAAAAGAGTTAAAACTGATCTAGAATGATGTACAAATGATTTACACAGTAAATTAGAGACCTGAAAGGGTAAGGGAGACCCTGCCATTGAGTTGTGAGGTTCAGAGTGGACCCCTTTGCTCTCTAAACTCCATCAGGAGTTCGGGTGCAGCTGGGTCCAATCTCTGAGTCTCATGTGGACGAGGTTTGTGTCTAATGGAATTGGCTGCGTGGGTTTCATTAGTCCTGACTGAGCAGCTGGGGGTCTGTGATGAACAAAGGCTCTCAGCCTTGGCTGGGGAAGAATCCCTCAGTCTCAGGCAAGGAATGCTGTTGGATTGAAGGAAAGAAGTGTTTGGCTGCAGTCAAATGGCACACGAGGGGAAAGGTGTGTGAGATTCCTTACTTGTTTTGTTCCTCGGTAAATGACTCTTGGCAGAGCTGCCTCCTGCTATTCGTGTGTTAATTGTGGGATTGGCTTAATTGTGTTAATTGTGTTCCAGGCTCCTGTGCCTCCATGCTCTGGCATATGCTCATATGTCCCTATTCTCCTGTGAGGGTTTCCTGGAGGAATTCCTGCCTCTGGAGCCTGTTCCAGCCTCCAGCTGGTTTGGTTGAGGGCTCAAATCCGTCCCTCCTGGAGCAGAAGGGACAGTGTGGAGCTGTCTGTAGGGGAAATGGGTTTAGCAGAATGCTCGGTCCACCTGAGACGTGCTTCATTTCGGGTGTCACAAGTGGTGGAGCAGCTTCAGAACCCAGCACAGCAGGAAATGGGGGTGTGAGTTTGTCACAGTGACTCAACTCCTGTTGTCATCGGCTCAGCAGTGACAGAAAGTGGAACTTGATGGGGGCTGAGTGGGATGGAAATAAATGGGATGGAGAAGGTGTCAGTGTCTCAGGGAGCTGGTGCTTGCAGGGAAGATGCCGTGGCCATTGCTGGCAGCTGGGGGGACATTTCCATCTCCCCTGGGCACACCAAGGCCACCACGGAGAGCAGGTGAGTGTGTGGTGCCCGGAGACAGGGTCACCTGCTGGCCACCAGCCAGCTCCTGGTGGCTCTGACAGGTGAAATCTTTGTCAATGCCTTAAAGCCACGGGATAGATCCATCCATTTATCCATATCCTCCTTGGGGTTTCCCATTTCCCTGCGGACACGAGGAGGAGAAGGGGCAGAGGCTGCCAAGGTGAGGGAGTGAGCTGAGCTCAGCTGGATCATTCCTGAATTCCCCAGTGCCACCAGTGCAGCCTTTCCATGCTGGTTCCTGGATTGCCTTTGTTTGTTGGGGGGTTTTGTCTGTTTGTGAAGGGTTTTTCCCATTTTAGACATAAATGGTTTTTTGGGGTTGTTTGTTTGGTTGGTTTTTTTTAACTTTTGTATAGTGTAGAAGTCTTCATGATAGCAAGATGGTACAGATACTCTGTGACCTCAGTGCACATTAAAATTACATTTTTTCCCAGAAAAATAAAGCAAGAAAGATGCCCCCTAACTGGAATTTTGACACACAAAATCACTGAAAAGTTTTTCCCCCATTTTGCAGGAGAAATCAGAATTAATTTTATGCTGATATCTCAAAAAGTGAAACCGTACCAGGTTATCTTGTCCTATGGACGAACTCCAGAGCAGGAGCACAGGAGGGTGGGGTTTTGGGTTTTTCCTCCAAATTCAGGTTGGTTTTCTTAGGGACACAGAGGTGAATCTCTAGACCTCTCACCCTTTTCTTTGCAAAACACAGCAGCAGTTTTTGAGTCACCAGATTCCAGAGTGCCCAAAGAATCACCAGCTGAAAGTTTAAGCTGCAAACAGTGGCCAAACCCTGCCTGTTTGATAAAAATATCCTTTTGACTCCAGCAAGTTTTACTTGCAAAATTAAGTCTCATCTCTACGTCCTGAATCGCTCCTCGTGGCAAGCACTGAGCCGGGTCTGGAGAGGGGGGGCTCGTTTGCTTTGCAAACCTGGCACCGGTGTCTGGGAGGGCTGAGGCAGTTTTATTCCAATTTTCCTTCGAAGCCAAGTAACCACAATGGCACCGTTTGCATCTGGGCTGGCACTGAGGGGCTGTGGTGGTGCCTTTATCCCCGGCTCCCTGGAGACATCACAAGGGGTAATCAACAGCCTCGAGTGCTCCGAAACTGAGCCTATTTTTCCCCCTGGATTAGCAGCAGCAAATGCACAAGCACATTTATTAAGATGGTGCATTCATTTCTTTGGAGTCGGGATGGAATTTTGATAGAGTTAAAAACCCCATTAATATTTACATCACTTAGTGGTGCTGGAAGTAAGTACATTTATTTTAACTCAAGCTGCAAAGCGTTTAGTTCTTTGTAATTACAGCACTGCTATTAAGCATTCATAAGGCTGCACAATGGAGTGTCACAGGAAACCTGGTTTAATTTAGTGGTAAGTCAATGTTTTAGTTTTGTGTAAAAACAGAAACTAATTTACCAAGCCTTCTTGCTTGTGTTTTCCCACCTGGGCTTTGCAAACTTTCTTCAGCTTGGCTCCATTTAAACTACTTTTTGTAGCTCTGAAAGTTGGGAAGTTGCTGGGGAAGGCTTGCAGGTGCGCAGGTAATCTGGAATGGGCACAGCCAGGCTGGGGGAAGAGCTGGAAAGCTGCCTGATGGAGAAAGACCTGGAAGTGCTGAACATGAGCTCGTGGGTGCCCAGGTGGCCAAAAAACCGAGGGCACCCGGCTTGGATCAGCCCATGGGTGTCTCCAGTGGGGTTAATTTGCATTTATGGGAGATCCTGGAACTAATCCCTGTATTTGTGACTCTCTCCACTGCAGGATGAGGTCTCTTCTATGGACATTGAACTCCCAGCTGCCTGTGCCTGTTGCCTGTGATGGAAGAACTTGATGTGAATGTGAGGTAGGAGGAAGGACTGGGCTCCTGCAGCCCCCGAGCTGTGCGGGGCAGTGACCCCACAATGCCTCTGCAAAGCTGCAGGGTGGCATTTTCTGTTTGCCTGCAAACAAAGGTCTCTGCTCATGCAGCAGTGCCAGGTTTGGGGGTTCCTGGAGCTTCTCTGAGGGTGGGGCATCACCCTGGTGTTTGGATAAGTGTCAGATGTGGCGTAGACAAGTCAAGGATTTCTTTTCAGTAGAAAATGTTATGAATTTTGCGAAGGCTGCCGCGTGATGTTGGAGAGACGTTCCTGGAAATTTTTGACAGTTCAGTTTGGAACTTGCATTCATCACGGCCCGAGGGAGGTGGCAGACCTCATTTTCTCTAATTCCAGAGCAGAAAAATAAATGACCCGCGAGTATTTCCTATTTATATTTTATTGGATTTTTTAAATTTCGTGTGACTCGGCGATTGTTATTGGGCACATTTATTATAGGCAGTAGGTTAATGAGATCCTGTCAAGTGCTTTGAAATGAAAACCTCAGATTGGTTACAGCAACGCAGAGAGGCCAAACTCTGCTTCTCTTGGGCTCTTACCAGTGTAGGTTGCAATTGTGCTGTGCACAGGGGTGAGCAATGGCCTTTGGAAGACTGTTAAAGCCTTCCTGGACCTTGGGAAAGGCTTCCATCATCTCCCTGCAGAGCATTCCCGGCTGGTCTGACAGCCCCTGGCTGTGAAATCTCACTCCTTCATATTTTTGGAGCACAGGTGACTCTCATCTACACCAGTTCTGCATGGCATTTTTGGCCATTCTTGTGCACTTTTCCTTTCTCTTCCTTTTTTTTATTGCCATGCCTTTTATCACCATGCCTTCTTTTCCCTGCCTTTTTATTGCCCTGCCTTCTTTTCCCTGCCCTTTTTTCCTGCCCTTTTCTCTCTGCCCCTTCCCCCTCCATTTTTTTCCCCTGCCTTTTTTCCTGCCCTTTTCTTCCCTGCTCTCACTGGCTCTTAACGTCCCCACGCACCTCAAGGGCAAGGTTGGTACACAAGTTTGACTCCTGACCTGTTCTCCTTTATGGGCACTGGCTTTTCACAGTGGGGTTTCCTGCACGTGCTAAACATTGATCCCACAGCTGTGTTCCAGGCAGTTTTTGGGATATTGTCCTGAGTACTTCACACTCGATAAAGGGTTCTTCCTTCCTCAGGTGTGGGGGAGAGATTGTTACAGTCTGGATAAACAGCTGAATAAAAACCACCAGCACCCTGAGTGCAGGTAAACAGCTTTTACAAAACCCCTTTTATCGTAGCTGCTGGTGAAGGCAGACTCCCTTTGCTAAATCAACTATGGAAAAACAACGTATTATTTCAGTTTGCCACGGCAGTAATTGCTTTTTATTTTTAAGCCGAGCCCCTAAACCAGCTGAATTTCAGATTGATGTTAATTGCTTCCCAACTTGGCGTTATCAGCTTTAGTTTTCTCAGTTTGTTGCTGAAGGTATTTTTGTGGCTTGAAAAGCGCAGAGCCCTCCAGCAGTTCTGTGTGTGGCTCATTAATCTTATCCTGACTTTGAGGAAGGAGCAGCAAGGTGAGGGAACAAGGAATCAGATCGGTTGGATTGGTTGTGTTTGTTTGGAAGCAAAGAAAAGATCCCATTTTTTAACCCAAAGCCGGGGAACCCCGGTCCTGACAACAGACCTCCCCCCGTGCCCTCGGGAGGGAATTGTGTGTTTGATGAGTCCCAGATCCTGGAGTTTGCTGTGCTGGCTCAGGAGGCTCCTTTTCCCCGTGGATCAGGAGAAGTGGAGCTGTTGGTGGCTGGCTCTGGGATGGGTTTGGCACCTGGTGCTGTGCACGGGCAGGAAGAGGCAGGGAAGGTCCTCGATCTCCTCTCCCCATCCAAACCTGGGAGAAACAGCAGCAAGAGTCATAGAGGGAGAGAGAGGGACCCAGACCCACCCCTGGAGCCCCAGGGATGTCCTAGGAGAGGAGCTGGGCTGTGCCCTGAGTCCCCCTTGCTCAGGACACTGCCAGCCATGCGTGAGGACTGAGGGGGACAAGAGCTGGGCTGAGAGGTGCAACCAAACAGGCACCAAAATGACCCAAAGCATGGGAAATGGGAGGGATTTAGGGAAGAGTTTGTGTGCTCCGAGTTCCCTGGCAGTGGGGATTCACGGAAAGCAAACAGCTTGGGATGCCTGCAGCAGGTTGCAAGAGCAGTGTTTACTCTGGTGTGTGCACAAGCTCTTTTCAAAACCTCTCCAGTGTCTACCCTTGGAGTCATTAAATCATTGTTTATCTCAAGCCCTTTGATCACACTTCTGTTTAGGTGAGAAATAACAGGCTATAAAATGTCATTTACCAGGCCACAATCAGCCCAGAGCTCTGTTCCTCGTTCCCTTTCCAAGGGAAGATCAGCTCTAATCCTCCTGTAACATCGGCAGCATCCATCCAGAGAGGGATTTGCTCCTGCATTTCTGCAGAGATAAATGAACTGATTGAGAAGATTTTCTGCCAAACCCTGTCTTGTCCACCTGGTCCCCCAGGCTGGGGAAGGGGCTGGAGCCCCAGGAGGGGCTGAGGGAGCTGGGAAAGGGGCTCAGCCTGGAGAAAAGGAGGCTCAGGGGGGACCTTGTGGCTCTGCACAACTCCCTGACAGGAGGGGGCAGCCGGGGGGGTCGGGCTCTGCTCCCAGGGAACAGGGACAGGAGGAGAGGGAACGGCCTCAGGCTGGGCCAGGGGAGGCTCAGGTTGGACACCAGGAGGAATTTCCCCATGGAAAGGGAGGTCAGGCCTTGGCAGGGGCTGCCCAGG
>QWTY01026384.1:0-19423 GCA_008033365.1 Pseudorectes ferrugineus | reverse complement strand
CTTCCAACCCAAACCTTTCTAGGACTCTATCCTACATTCTACCCAATGCAAAGAAATGACATGTGTTGCAGACACCAGAGAAAGCAATAAAACCCAATAGCCCAGCTCTTGTACACTGATTTAGATTTGTTTGTTCCTCCTTTCCAAACTGTGCTGACCTAAACAAAAGTGCAATGAAATCCTGCAAAGTTTAAGTGAAACAAAAGGAAATGGTGCATCTCTCAATAGAAGGGATGCAGATTCAGCTTTTTAGCTTAACCACAAATCATAATTTTGAGAACAGAGGTTATGTTATGGGAATTAAATGCCATACAATTTGGGAAAATTAGCTAATCTGTTAAAAAAGGCTTATATAAAATAAACTGCACATTTTCACACACCATCAGTTAAATATATATAAAACTGAAATCTAATTTGCAAATATCCCAATGAAATATACAATTTATGAGGCTATGAAGACACCAAAAAAACCCTATTTCTGTATTTTTTATTCAGCAGAAAATCCTAGAAGCATTTCACATTCTAGAACAAAGAACAAGAGTGAGCAGGGTCCTGTCTGAATCACACCCCTAATTCAAGCAGCTATTTTTCAGGAGTCCTATTTGCCAAGATCCATCCTAAAGAACAGCAAAACCTACCAAACTATGTTCATATAACCCTAAGGTATTGCAGCACCTTGAAAAACAAAAATCCATACTTCACAGTTTTAAAGAAAATTCAGATGCAAATGGAAAAAAGGTTATTTCAGAACACATGTAGCAGAAGTGTACCTAGTTACCTTGAACAAGGTAGCTCTTCTATATTCTCACAAAGTAGATACAAATCTCACTTTGAGACAGTCTTCTCAACCAGATAAAAATCACATCTGATTTTTATCAGAACTTCTTTAAATCACTGCCTTATTGATTTAACATCATATGCTGCCCAACCACGAATTTCACCAAGTTATAACAGTCGAATCAGATGTGCCAGAGATCTCACTCTTCTAGTCAGCTCTGTTGTAAGTTCCTCCACGTAAAAGAAGCCCAGCTGAAATCAAAAAACCTTCTACAAGGATATACAAGTTTATACCAATATAAAAGGCCTTTTTTATGTATAAATTCTTTGTGGAATCATTACCCTTTTACCACATTCCCACAGTGTTGCAATGGGTAGTGATTCACTTTTAGCAGAGACCAGGTTTGCAAGACATTCACTAAAATGCTGTTGTGTGACACAATGACCATTGCCATGTCTTCCTGTAAATCATGCAAACATGTCATTGAGCCTTGAAAAGTAGAATAAAGGTTACATAGTCTGGATAGCAAAACTTCTGCTTTCTAAAGCAGTCCTCAACTATGCCCATTTTCAAGAGAAGTCAGTAGACATTATATAAATGTCACTGTTCAAGGTCACTTAGTTATGAAACTGTCAAAAACCTGGCAAAAATTCAAATATGAAAATGCCAAACAAAAGAAATACCACGGTGTTTATCCACAATTGGGAAGGCACATGACTGTGGAAGAGAGTTGCAGTAGGATAACAAACTTCAGATGGGTGTAAGAATGCAGAAAACAGATCCTTCTGTAGGAAAGGGAAGGGAAGGTTTCAACACTTCCTGTAAAGCTATAATTACGTTAAATTATTGAAAATTTACGAGCATTTAATCTGGGACCATCTTGCTGAGAGAGGAAATACCATAGACCTAATCTAGCTGTACATTCCTGCCACTCCTTCTCTGCACTTCTTGGCCCATATTATTCAGATCATTTGCAGCATGGATTAGGCAAGCCTATCTGCAAACATACTTATTGAAAATTGTGTACATTTTTTTTAAAGGGGAAATGGGGGCAGGGGAACAATAAAGTCCTCTGGCATGCTGCTAACAAAATTACTTTTTTCAAGAACGAAAACTGCAAGGCCTCTTGCAAACCGAAGGTCCTCAGGAATGCATATTTCATAAAAGTCTAGCTAGTCTTTTCAGGATTATCCTCACACAGAATAGCTTATAAATTCATTAAAAGGGATTTTTACTAATTCCATCAAAAAATGGCAGTGGGATACGTACAGAGATTAGCAAAGAATACCAAGAAAGAAGAAAAACGTGACACAATGCAGACCTGTAACTCTAAAGTTAATTAACAAACAAGGAAGTGAAACAAGCTTTGAAGGAAATAGATATGGAAGTTGAAAAGGGGAAAATAGTTCAAACTGTCAAAAAAAATCTAATTTTTTTTCACTAAATTTCCTTTTTTTAAAATGGGGGGAACATAATGCAGCAGAACTCCATGGGAAAACCAGAGACTGGAGAAATTGCAACTAAGGCATGAGGCAGAAGATACGTAAAATAATTAAAGAAGAAATTATTGGTTATGCCTATAAGAAATAGAGTACATCAGAAATTTGATGAATGCACATGGATGGACCTGGGCTTAACTCTGTACAGCATTCTTACATTTCAGTACTGGATTCCTTGAATACTGGTCCAGGGAGTGACCTAATTTTTCTTTAGTGACCGAAGACTGCTTCTCAACATTTTGTCTTCAACATGTCCATCAACAGAAAGGCAAACCACATTATCTGAGAGAGAAATGAATGAACTTGCAGACTGAAATGACAAGAACAGGATTAAATATGACGGCCAAGAACACACCTTTCAATGTGAATATGAATCCTTATTCCATATGTAGAATTAATCTATTTGAAGAATAGAAAAAAATGCAGAAAAGTGAATTTAGACTGTATGGTAACTGACCATAAACCATCACTGTATGCACCAAACCCCCTAAATCTATTTCTAATAGAAGCAGGGAAAATAGTTATGTCTTCATGCAAGTCAACAGTAGAATACACTGTTCTCTAGTTATTGATAGAAGAAAAGAGAAAGCTCATCAGGTGCAGAGAAGCTCCACTCAGATGCGAGTGATGAATGGGAGCTTACAGTTTCAGAAGGGACAAAAATTGCTCAGCTCAGCTCACTGAACAAAACAACGGCTGGATGGAATAAAACTGTGCTCTGTAAAGACATCATGGGTCAATGCCAAAGACAAAAGGGAGCTGTTTGAACTGAAGGATAATACTGACAAAGACTAAATAGATATAAACTAACCCTAAATAAATACAGCCTAGGATAAAGAGGAAAGCTTCCTATTAAATAGGAAATATTTACAACTGCTTCCCAACAGAAATGAGCAGCATGATGAACCTGCTTTCAGGGTGGAGCTCAGGAAGCTCCATGAGGAGACTACATGATGCAGTAGCATATTGGAGTACTAAACCAGACCACGTACACAAAGATTATACGTGGTACTAGGTACAGGGCTAAATTAATGTCTAATCATGATAATGTGACTGACTGCACAAATTTTCATAGAAGTCTTTCAAGACTGTTTTAATGCAAACCATTGTTTCAAAGTAATGTTTTATTCATTGAGAGAACGCCATAGGGTACCAGAACAAAATCAAATTTATGCAAAACATCTCTTCAACAAGCTTCTGTCTGTAGGAAGAAGAACAGTATGAGTGTTAAACCACATCTGCTTCCCGTTCTACAAATACAGCAGCAAAACCTGACAAGTCTTTTTATAATGCATGTATATTCACAGTCATCTTCAGGCCCTAAAAAATATGTGTATTATCCTTAACACACAAAGATCTGTACAAAGACTGACCACAAATACAAAGACAAATAACTTAAAAGGGGAAGTAGTTTCTACAGGCAAACACAGGCACAACGTACAGCTTACTGCTGTACAGACACTGTACATACAGTTGGGAAGGACACAGATTTGAAGTACCGTTGATAAAGTTTCCATTTTTCCAAATATGTTGTTAATTCCACACTAGAAAGTAATTGCTACAATAAATTTGGATGAAGAGTCAAAAGAGAAAAACAAAGTAAAGTTGTAAATAAGTTGTAAAAGAACATGGTCATAAAGGACTAATAAACAGGATGCAAAAAGAGAAGGAAAAACGCTGGGAGTTAGAATAAAGATGCTGTTTTTGGTGAGGGAGGAAAAGTGCTATCATAAAAAAGAAGCAAAAATTATTATGTTCAGCTTTTGAAAAGGTGATCAGTGTGATTTACCCTGTGTTCAGAGATGCTTTCTCCTACATTTGTACACAGAATGACTGCAAGATTTACCTACCACAAGGATCTTTTCAAATTCTAAAATGTTCTTGCTCTCTGTCAAACAAATGAAGATTTTTCACTCTCTTATGGTTTCTACAAGACTCAAAACCAATAGAAACAAATGTTACCCTCAGAGAGGAAAGAAGAAAACATTTGCAGTTTAAAAAGCTGACTATACATAAAGAGTTCATTTAATATCAGGACTAACAAACACAACATTCATCACAGTAAGATTTTTCATTACAGTAAGATTTTTGCATCCCACTGTGAAACAGAAAAACAGCAGCCACTTTCCTAAGTTGTAATAGAGTCGAAGTATCCCTTTAAGTAAAATACACAAGCAAACAAACAAGGTTTTGAGGCTGAAAACATCGATTTCATTGTCTGGATATCATGGTACTCTGCACAGTCAATTCCTAGATTATGCAGCTTTATCTTTTTCCATCACTGCAGGGAGAAATTAAAAATAATTATTAAAAAAAAAGCCTGTCAGATGGCATCATGTAGAACTTGATTCATCCTTCTAGCTGCTTTCAGATATAAGGAATTCTATTTCATGGCTCTTGTTTCTGGAATCATCTCATGCACTTCTGGTGCAAACTACAGTTCATTATTAGAGAATTTACCACGTTTAAAGAAATTGCAAAGCAATGCAATTCAGGCACATTTGAGAGCATAACCATCTACCATTGGGTATGCTCTCTTTTAAAGAAAAAGAGTTTTCTTTCTCTTGGAAGGATCTCTATGGACATGAAACCAAAGATGACAAACAGAGAGAATTAACAGAAAGTTGAGTCCTGGGGCCCAGCAGCACCAGATAAGGTGAAACAATTAAAGATAAAAAAGATACTTGGAAATTAGTCATGAACTGGAGGAGTAAGTAGTCTAACAGCTTAAAGACTGAGGAGGAATCTAGAACAGTTCCTTACAGGAACAAGAAATTCATTTAAATCTAATATGGGAGTTTTTGCTAAGATCCAAGTATTTCATAGCTCACTTACCACAGCATTCAAAGTGTCAACAGAGGAATTAATTTGAATAAAACCCAACAAGTTTCCCTACAGTACATGCTATATAGTATCAGTCAAAAACTAAACCAGAGACAGCGGTTTGTATGACTGATGTTTGAAAATAAGAGCATTTCATGATTGTTCAGAAGAACCAACTCCACAGAATCACCTGGTTTGGCCACTAACTTCCATCTCACACTGTTTTCGCTTACGGCTTATCACCAGGAGAGCAGAGCAGCAATTAGATTTTCACTTCCACCAGCCAGTTTTAATATCTTCCACTTCAAAGTGTACAATAACTGCACTTCAGAGTGTCAGGAAATGAAAACTCCTGTTTCCATTTGATATTTCAGAAGGACCTCAAGGGGAGAAAACCAAGTCATCCCAACAGGAATTTTGCCAATATGTAATTACTGGACTCCCTACTTGCTAATGTGCATGAAGGATCAATATAAACTTCCTGTCAGTCAGTGAAATAAAACATAGTGTTAGTGCAGGCTGGAACACAGGACCAACACTAACTTAAAAAATAAAAGTATAAAATAAAAATTAAAAAATGGGAGTGTGGGGTGTTTGTTTTTAAGCTACAAGATCAATTTCTTACCTTGTATAAATCTCCTTTCCAAACACTAAGCTAGCCTTGATTTTGTTTACTGGGACATTAATTAAGTTACAACTTCAGCAATTCAGCTGCAGCTTGTATTGGCCACCACATTTCTAATAACAAAACGGGAAAAATACTGAAGGAACAACTGAACTATATAAGATGTGTATGAAAGCTTCCTGAAGCTACAAAAATGAGTACACATAAATAACAACTCAAATCAATGGATCTTTACTGAGACTACTAGATCTTCCTAGGTATTTAAAATAATATCAGAAATCTGTAGAGCAAGTTCACATAGATCATAGGAATCATAAAATTAAAAGACAGATAAAACAGCACAGAAAAATGTAATGAAGCACATTACAAAGGAATGCTGCATTAATCTAGCTCTGTATAGTAGTTGTCATACTGTTGTAAGAAAAACTGTAAGGCAGAAATGAGAGGGAGGGAGTAGATACAACAACTAGGAGTACTACAAAGGAAAAGAAAGATCTGAAAAGCGAAAGAACAGCTACCTAAATCTCAGCCAGGCAGAAGCTACAAGAAAGCAACGTGGAATCCAAAGGATTTACACAGGGGAAGGATTGAAAAGAAATATTATTTGCATTACTAAAGAAGAGCATTCTGATGAGCACTAACAGGCTGAACCAAGGGAAAGGGAAGTTTCAGTAGAACATCTAGAAATCAAGCATTTGGCAGCAGCAACATCTCCCAAGAGAAAGCATGAATCCTGGAAGAGTTTCAAACAGAATAGACGACACACTGCAAGATACACAAAGAAAATCCACTGTGGGTGAAGAAAGGTGGCAAACGAGGCGGGAACACAGGCTCCTTCCGAAGGCCAGCACCAACTCAGATGCATACCACTGGTGTGAGCACACTGCGTTCCAGTCGCACGTGTCTCAGCTCCAGCAGCAGCAGAGCTGCTTCCAGTAAGTCCAAGTGCTGGGACAAGGCCAAAAAAACTGAAGGCAATATTGCTGCTGCAGAGCTGGTGGCCAGCTGGGAGGTTTAAGTGTTTAAAGTCAGCATGCGGGGCAGCGCTTCTAGATGTTCTCCCTTCCTGGGCCTCCATTTCTCCAGGACATGCAAGTTGATATCCTTCTGAAGAGGTAAACCATTTCAGTGATATATTGGATTGGGGAGGGGTAATGAGGCAATTTCAGAAAAAAAATTAATTATGAACAACACAATTTGATTTTTATTTCCAGTGAACATTTATAAGTGGTTCCCACATGCTGTATCAAGTGATACGTTCTGATTTATGGTTTTACACACTTTATATTCCAGCTACAGAATTCTTCCCCTTGGCATTCATCATCCTAGTCCAGCTAATATTTTTTAGATGATTTTAGTCAGATTACACTGTTTCATGTTACATTTGTGTTCTTCAAAACAATCAAAAGGTATTAGAAGAGAAAGCTCTCGACACTGCTGACTAACAAAACACACACAAGTAAGCTCAGTTCAAACCTGTAAAGTGTGGGTATATTTTCTTTTGCACAAGCCTCTTTGGTATGCACACCCTACAAAAGCCCTTATTATAAACTGCTTCTGAATTGCCCTAGGTTACAATTAAGCTATCCTTTTCCTTACCCTCATCTCTGCAACCTGCCTTGCTACCGTATAGTAGACATTCGAAAACTACAACTTAACAGAAGACTATACTAACACTGACTTTGCTTCTTATGTAAATTCTACTAAAAATAAATGAGTGAAACCTAATACTACACAAATTCACATTTTAAAGCTCCACTTGTTTCTTCATAAGAAATCAATACCCTCGAAGATACCCTTGCAACCCCAGAAATACAACATTTGTGTTTATAGCGCAAAGTTAAATTTAGATGGTGAAACATTTATTGCTGGGCCAAACACATTTTTGCTCTTTCCCCTCAAATCTAAAACACATTGGTCACCTATTTAGTCTCCTTTACTGCAGGGTCTAAGCAACCCCAGTGTTCCTCTAGCCACTTGACCATCCTTAGCTGCCACAATAAAAATGAATGAGTTCACCATGCCACTTCTCATAAGTAAAGCTGCAAAGTAGAAAGTAGTCACAGTAAGAACTGGGTACTTTCCAGAAACAATGTTTTTGTTACCAATTCTCATGTTTAGCATAATGAACTTCTTCTGGAATTCTTAAAGGCTATCACAAATGAAGAAAAAGTGTCTAAAGCCACAGAACTTGTATTGATTTTTTTTTTTTTGAGGAAGGGTGACTGCTGATTTTTTCAGAGGGATCTGTCTCAAAACCTTTCATGAGTGAAGTCTGAGATCAGCACGAACTGCTCTTCCCCAGAAGAGCATTAAAAGGGCAGATTAAAAATGTGGAGGACCAGCTGTGAAGTTTAACAGATAATTATGAAAGCAATTGCAATGAAAATATTCTGAGGTGATAGGCCAGAATAAAGATAGCTACAACACCTAAATTAAAAAGCCAAGTACTGTCTCTCTTTTGAAGCCTATTATCTTACTGTAGCTCTATGTTTATCACACCAATGCCAGTCACCAGTGCAGGGCATTGTGGAGCATTAACAAATGGTTTTTGCATTTTGAACGTACTATTACATGAAAAATAACAGTATTTAAAAATGTAATAATAAAGATTCTAGCATCTATTCGTGGCCATTGTTTTGAGACTGCAGGAAGCAGCTTGGACAAATATGATAGTACACACCATCTTTACAGGATATTTTATTCTCAATCCAAGAAATTCACAATTAATGGGACTACAAGGAATAAACTTGCATTACAGCCAGCTGATATGCCATCCTGTCATATTTTAATATTGCTTTCCTAGTGTATGGGAAACCACTTGGAAAAGAAAGCATAATTTCCCTAATAAACATGAATCTAAGATGATAGCAAGCACACCAATTACTTTGAAGTACACCTGGAAGGATTTTGAAAGCAAATTTAAAGTAAAAACAGTTGACACAGGCAGATCATTTGAAATACCAATCTAGAAAGCTCGCTAAAAGCAAGTGCTTACATCTGGAAAATGCAATCAAAGTCTAAAGAGATTAGTCTGAGATGATGTAAAGTTAGAATATTACATGCAATGAGCTTGTTGCTGAAGGGTAGATTTGCTTCTTTTATATCCTTTACTGGAAAACAAAATAAAACATATTTTAGATGTTATTTTAAGGCAGGTTGACGGTGTCAGACTGGAAGGAAATAACAGAGATGGAGAGGATTACTGTTCAGCCCCTGCTAAAACTAAGCAGTGACCAATATGATATTACACTGATCATCCATTTAATTTTCATCATTCTTAACTCCTTCCAGCCATTCTTCTTCTGTGCTAGTGTCAACATCCTGGCTTCCTGCTCAGTGTCTGCACCAACTCCTCCAAGTCTAAGGGTCTGGCCAGAGCAGAAAGCACAGCTTTTAGCAACCAAGTACATCCAACCCAGCATCTGTCAGTCCTCACTACAAATGGAAAAACCAGCTTGAGGCACAGAAGCTGTGGGTACCAGCCCAGAGGCTCTGGTAGGACTCTCCCAGGCACTATGCAGTGACAGAGGAGAGCTGAGCGTTAGAGGAGCCCAATATGCTCACTGGATGGTGAGCAGCAGAGAGTAATGTGTGCCAGTGCTCCTGTCCAGGTATTTGTAGCTTTAGTTTGAGTAGCCTATCTTCAAAATCCAAACCCTCTCACTTTCTTCCCTTTTTTACTATCAATATGGATTTCCCCTGGGTGTCCAGAACACTTAAAGACTCTTCTACTAATGACTCATGCCATTCTTTTGCCCTACTTGGATGGCAGGAAATTAACGGTGAGATACTACGTGACAAATGTAGGAGAACACATGAGGATAATGAAACTGGTCAACAACCACAGCCTGATTCAGACAAACAGCAACCACTCAAATACTGATTGGTGATATTCACGCTCTTATCAGCAGTATTAATAAAAAATTCCTTCTGCAACTAACTATCTTTTTTCTTTTTTTTTTTCAGAGCTGCCTTAAATGAAAAATCCTAAGGCTACCTGGAACATGTGATGACAGGCAACTGATCCCAGAAATGACTCAGAGTCATCATCTTCACTCTCAAATATCTTTCTCTCTTTTACGTAGGTACTTCATTTCTCTAAAGCCTTCATAACCTTTTCCAGTTAACATAACAACCTCCAGCAAGAGCTTTCAACAGTACCCAACTAATTCAATAATGCAAGACTCAAAGGTTGTCACTCCTAGTCTACAACTTCTAATTCCAGCTGTATTCTTTAGTCACTGTCCAACTGCATTTCAAGACAACCCTCTTGTTCTTGCTTGAAAAATGAAAACAAAAAACTGGCAGTCAACTACCCATCCACAAATCTTGGCAAAAGCTATTTATCTGGAGGGAAAATGAAGCTTCTTCTCCGTAGAGACAGTAAGATCAAAGTCCCTATCTTAAGTATCTCATAAACTAAACCATATAAAGGAAGAGATATAAAATACATTGAAGGTTCAAGCTTTAAACACTTTCTTTTTGTTACAAATATAAATTAACATAGTACCTACACAATAACAGTTCATAAGGTGGGTGGGAGGAATTTGGGCAGAAGTCTGTTTTACTGAATAAGATACAAAATAGTTGAAAACCATGTACAAATTAACCATGTTCCCAACACAAACGGTGGCCCAAAGGCCGGTAGAGGAAATTTTGTAGAGGAAGCGCTTGAGACAAATGTAGAAAAAAAAATAATACAAAAGTCAAGTGGGAATCAGCACGGAAGAGCTCAGAAGGAAGTGTGTTTAAGAAACGGAAATTGCTTTACAATATTTCTCAGCAGCCCAGAACAGAGGGGAAAGAAAGGACATGAAAAATTAAATTGGGATAGACTCAAGAGTTTCAGCATTTCAGTACTGCACTGATGTTAGGCATTGCGCAGGACAATATATTATGAGGAGCCTTGCAGGATTATAAAACTTGGGCCTTGAAAGATTTAACAGCCACCAAAACTCCGAGTGAAAAGCAACTGTGGTATCACAGATCACAAAGGCATAGCAGTTTGTTTAAGTGAACGAAAACAACATCTGCTGTATGATTTCACTACCACGGCGCACTTCTCCGCTGCTTTCCAAGGCATCGACACAATTCAATTGAACTGATTCTTAGAGAGACACTGCACTCACCAGTAGAACAAACCAGCAATGATCCTCTGGTTTTTGCTCTGCTACATCTAAAGAAAGCCCTGAACTTCCACACCGCTGCTGCTGGCGGCAGCTTGTGGAGATGGCATTAAACTGGTATGAACAGAAGTGCATTGCCAACCTTTTTTTCTACATTTTTGCTACTCAATTGAAAAAAATAAAGCAAAAAGTTTTGTTTCTCCAATTTTCCAGGCAGTTTACTCATACACTGGTCAGCACATTGTGTACAGTTCTTTCTGCTTATACAGGTAATTTTTACAACTGTGAAAAGGACTTGGAAAAAAAGAAAAGAAAAAAAGATAAAGACATGAGTTTTCATTCATGAACAAAACATTACCTGGAGCAACTCTGAATTTATATATTCGTGGGTTTTTTCATAAGTCTGTAAGACTTAAAATCTAAAAAAAATGAATAAAGTCTGTATCCTGTCCAAGGAATGCAGAAATATCAGTAGAAATACACCCTGCAGCATGCAATACCCCCCAGAGCAGCGTGGCTGCTGCAATCGGAGGCCAGCACCAGACCTGGAAGTCTCTGGCAGGAGAGCAGCACTGCAAACTCCCTCCAAGAACAATCAGATCTGTAACGAGAATCACACAAATGTGAAAAGGTTTGCTGTGCAAGAATGGGTAAGAAGAAACTTGTGGAAGAGAAATACACCCCTTTTGCCTAGAAGAAATGTAAACTCCACTCTAGGATAACAAAATCAGTTAATCAGTTCTGTTGGTCATTTTAGCTTCCTGTTGCAGATGACCCATTTGATTTCAGAGCAAGCCAGATCTGCAGATCCTCTTTCTCAATAACATACAAGTAATTCTTCAGTTATCCCTGGGCTTCCTCAATGAAGCTTAAAATACCCATTTGAAGGGATCACAATAGCATGCTTTCCAGTCAGGAAGCAGGTCTTTGCCTGAACAAACAAATGGTGTTGACCAGGCAAGATGAAGAAAGATCTGTCATTTGTTCATCAGGTTAACACAGAAATACTCTGTCCCAAGATTGAAAGTGTCCAGTAATTAAAATTAGTGTCCACTAATTTTAATGCTCAGTGCTCTAAAGGACTTCTTTGAGCAAATATTGCAATCTGTTTCCCAGATGCTGGTTCTTGATCAAATGAAAATCCTTATCCAAGTGGAATTAGCACTTAGTAAAAACCCAGCCTACAGAGTAGTGGCATCTTGAGCTTACTGTAAATAATGAGCTCATTAAAGCACTGTATAAATCAAGAGCTTCTAGGGTGATGTCTTATGACCATTAAATTGATACCTTGAAATCCTACTAGTTGGAATACATATAAAATTCACACCAAATTCATACAAAATATACAGATGTTCAGCTCACCCCTAACACCATGTCTTTTCCTAATTCTGCTTGTCTGCTTTCCTGCCTGAAGAAGTCCAAATCTTGCCTTCTCAAATGTAAAAGTCAAGTCTAACTAACATT
This sequence comes from Pseudorectes ferrugineus, assembly GCA_008033365.1. NCBI lineage: Eukaryota > Metazoa > Chordata > Aves > Passeriformes > Pseudorectes > Pseudorectes ferrugineus. Next base: position 7,105 of record QWTY01026384.1, on the reverse strand, counting down.
CTGAACCTTGCCCAGCTTAATCAGGCCACACTCTTGCCCCCTTCGCCAGTTTCTCTGGTTAGAGAGGAGAATCTGAGCTTTACCTGGACTCAGCTAAGGGAAAATACCTTCCTGTTCACAAAGCCAGCCAGAGATCCTTTAAGAGACACACACTCTGCACGTATCCTTTCAAGGTCACTCCAAGGACACTGCATTCAGAAAACGTGTCCAAAGGAACCAAGGAATAATGGAAAACCAAATAAAAGAAACTAAAGCCTCAGGACACAGCTGGGAAATAGACATTCTGCTGGACACTCATCTCAATTTTGAAATAAAGTTTGGAATTTCCTTCAGGAAAGCTCTGCAATATGCAGGGCAGGTTGAGTCACCAGCTGGTGGAGAGGCAAAGAACTGAAGAGGAATCTTGTAAGGCTGAGGAAGGGGCACAAAGGGTGCAATCTCTCACTGAGATTGACAGAGAGGACAACTTCTGCCTCTCGAACTCCAAACACACAGAAGTACACTGAAATACGTATTCTGCCAGAGAATGATGGACCTGATTGTAAGGGAGATAATGATCCTGCAGATGCTGACTGCACTGATCATTTAGAAATATCAGTTTTTCCAGTCACTGATCACAGTGCACACGAAGCATATTTCTTCAAGGAAATTAATTTTTAGAAACAGAAAAAAAATATCATGGTTAGACACTCCATTGTTTTGAGCTAGCACAAAAACTCCGAATATTTTATAATTGCATTTTCAAGTACAAAGGAGGGTCTGTGCCTGAAACCTTAAATCTAAACAGTGTCCAGCAAAATCACTGAGCCTCTACTCTGAGCTTGCCTGTATGGGCATATTCAGATCAATTAATGGTAAATGATTGACACTAAAGCAGTGTTGCTCTGGGGTTTTTTTTATTGTAACCTTCTCTAGAATTTCTCTCTTCCTGACACGTTCTTTTGCTCTTTGTAGTACTTCCACAAACACAGAATACCCAAGCACCTTTAATTCATGCAGCAGCTCAGCTTCTCTGCTAATGGACGGAAGAATGTCTGTAATTAATGAGGCAGGTGCAAAGAGCCCCCCAGCTAGAAGGCAATCTAAGGTAGGTAGCTTTGCCCTGATAACCACTTGCAAGTCGGTTCTCTTCCAGCATTATAACATCATTTTTTGATACATATTTTGAATTAAAAGAACTCTTTGCATTTTCATAACCTTTCATGAGCCACAAACCTTTCCATGATCCTCTTGGGGTAGTCAGAGAAACAGCCAAGTGTGTGAGCACTTGCATGTGTTGCAAGATAAAACAATCATACACTGCTGAGCTGTTGGGACTGGAGACAACTCCCAGAGTTCCTTTGAACGTTTTTGCAGTGATTATTAAACCTTTCTTCTTTTTAAAAAACCATCTTTCTCACTTATCTGTGAAAGGCACCAGCAAATATACAAAATGCATTACATAAATAGCAGTTTCACACACACGAGACAATAAACCCCGGACTAAAGACTTTTTGTCTTTCAATTATGACAAAAGCTTTTAATCTGTGACTAAAAGCTCATTAAAAGTAACTTAAAAGTCAGCAGTGTTCCTTTACAATCATTTCTTTTACATTAATTTTCCTATTTCTAGCTACAAATATATATTCTGAAAATTCCTATCATGCAGTTCATAAACCTGTCTGCCTCAGTTTGCACATAAGAAAAATTAAATTGTACAAATGTCACTGCTCTGTTACCATTTGGAGTGGCAGATGTCCAACTGCCAGCTGTACAAGTATTGAATATGAAGCACTAATTACAGAGTAATCAAATGCTTTGTTAAACCATATTTAAGAATTTTATTGTCACTTAGTAACTACACACATATTAGTAGATAAACACACATGTGGTCCATTAGCACAGCATCTGCCAAGTTTTAAGCATATCCGTAACGTGATGGATAAATGAGAACTGATGATTGGAGAAATCAACTTTCCAAGAGCCTTCGGCCCCATCTTTCAACGAAAGCTGTTGGGAAAACTGAAAATTAAGCTGTCATGAGGTAAAAGATAGAGTTGCATCATGGATGAAAGATAAAAAGCAAAGAAGAATTAAAAATAATATATAAATGATTAGTGATGGCAAAATGCATCAAAACAGTGCGACGACTATCTTTAGGCTTAAGCCAAGAATGTACATTTACAGCCTAGGAAAGGAAATAAATTAATGCAACAGTATTTGCCACTCCTTCAAAATCAAACAGAAATAAAAAAACCATGACAGCAGAGACCATCTGGCTTATGATTTTGCTTCTGCTACATTATTCTTGGGAGAAAGGAACCCCTCTTTCAACTTCTTTTTGTCTGCAGCACAAAAAACAAGCTAGAAGCGTTCATCCTAAAATGCACCGCACAGCTGAGCACTGTTCTGCACACTCCACTTGACTTTACACTCACCATCAATTAGTTTAATGTTTCCTTTACCTTTTTGCCTGCAGTGTCCCCTCAGTTGAGGGAGCTCCCTCAAAAAGCCAGATAAATTTCCAGAGGAAACTTGTGATGTGGTTTCCTCCAATTAGGTCATTAAATTTACACACTCAAATCCCTTTCAGTCTTAAACTCTACGGGTCTGTGACATTGTCTTTTGTTAAACCACTCTTTAGAACTCATCTGTGTCATGTCATGTTTAAATCATTCCATCTCAGCCAGGCAGTCGGGCCGATCACACCCAATTAAACTTGATGACACTTCCTTAATCTGCCACTTTACCACTGAAAGAACAGGCAGAGTTCTTGAAGGCAGAGAGTTGGCTTTATTTTAGTTTTTTTAGTCTCACGTAGACACTACCTAGCCCAACAGTCTCTGGCTGCTTTCCAAAGCCTCTGGCAAAAAAGGCAAAATGCAACAGGACACCCAAGAGGAACAAGTGACAATCCATATGTGGCAGTACAAATTCAACATTAATGACATTATTCCAAGTTTAAGTAAATTTTGCAAGTTTTTAAGTTCTAAAGTAATGATCCCCATGGTAAACAGAAATCTGTGCATCTTTGGCAGCTGTCTTCTCTGAGCAATGCCTAAAAAGAAACAACAGTATTTTTGTGTCACTGTTCACAATGTAGAGAATGCCTGGATGGCACTCTATGCCATCCAAGATGTGAGATAATGAGGTTAATGAGGTACCTCACATCGAACAACACAAGTAACAGTAATCTTATCTCAACCTCTTGTCTGAAGCAAAAATCAGAAGGCTTTAAGGAAGAGGAACAAAAAATAGCTAGAAACATGGGTAGATTCTCATGACTTGGGTGAGTTTTTTTCTAAATAAGAGTCCCATAAGGAAAGCCCAGTTACAAGAAGACACTTAACCAGATGTCTAATGAAAACAAAAAGTAATGGATTTAACTCGGGAAATGATAATAATAAAAAAAATATTTTCTTATACGAAGATATCAGAACATGCTGAGACAAGACCAGAAGCCAAGAAAGAAACAATTTCACCAGTTCCTAGAGAAGCCTGAAGCAATGTTCTAGATGCTTGCTGCTGTAAATGCCAGCATAAGGATATATTATCTCTAAACCAGTCAAGTTGTAGATGATGCATATTACTCGTGGACAATGATAGCTCAAAGCAACATAACTGGAAACATGACTCAAGTTTGATCCAAACTGGAACACAGCATTCTGTTGATAACAACAACAAATTTGCCCCCATGATTCTCCTGACAGAGAATTGTAAACCCTCCTGCACCACACAGGGCTCCTCTGAATTTAAAGTATTTGTACTACTCTACATGCTTTCAGCAAAGGGAATATGTGAAGATTAGTTATATTCACTCATCATATTCTACAACTCTTCTTACAGGGATGACTGAATGCAAGAATAGTAAGGCTCCTGTCATAGGCATTCACATTGAAACAGACCCCCAAAACTCAATGCTACGTGGGCTAAACTGGCCTGAAACATAAACCCTCCAAAATAAGGAGTAAACTGTAACATTTGAGTGCTAGGTGTTAAAAACCAGAACTTATATTTGCCCATTTTCTATTTGCTTGTGTGGGAGGATGGTGGGTTTATCCTTTACTGTTTTTCTTAATCAAGTGTACAAAAGTTTGGGTAATTCAGCATTCAAGCACTGGGACCTGGAAAGATTTAGTTTTAAAGAAGGGGGAAAAAAGCTTGTCTACTACTTGCCCTCCAGCACACAGGAGGCAATCCAGAACTCCTGAGAAACCCTGAAAAAGGAATTACTACGCCATACAATAGATTTGATCAGTGAGGGATATAAGACTCATTTTAAGGCTTAACAGAGTTAAACTCACAAAACAATTCTTTTCAACTGGTTTTCCATTTCAATTGGTTTAATATTCCACAGAAGGATGTAGAGCAGTTAGTCATCCACCTCCACAGGGGAGAAGAACTGGCTACATGCAGACTCAGGCAAGAAAAAGCATTTTTCTTTATTTAAAAAAATGAATTTTTGAATACAGGTCATTGTATTTGAGATACATCAAGAGAATGCAAGCGCTACACTACCACCTTACCTCACTTCCACATCTCTCACTACATACAGCTGATAAGCTGTCATAATTTACACTAGCTTTTTAAGGAGTGAATGGCAAGGAACTGCATGTGGGCTTCTGGAACACAATGTAGCAATTTTGTACTAAAAGTAGCATATTAAAACCAAATTGCTAAATGGCACAAAAATGTAATTTGCACAACAAGCTTTCTGTTTGGCTCTTCAGCCTGCAACCTATTTGGTTTGGACCTCCAAAGTTTCTTATAAATTACTAAGAACAAACATTTAATGCAAAAGTTTTTACATATAATCAGCTTTACCTGAGTGGTACCAAGTCAGAAACTGATTTTCACTCTTCTGTAAGGTAAAACTTCAAATAATATCCCCACAACACTTACTTCCTCAGACCCTGAAAGCACTGTTACAGAACTACTGCTGAAGAAAATCTAATTCATCTTGGCATCTGGACTGAAATTAGCTGGTGTTAAGCTAACCCTAAACCACAGTGGGCTTACTTACTGTCTTGCATTTTAAACTTAGACCATTTAAATGCTTTATCTTACAGCACAGTCCTTATATACAGTTTTTTTCCCATACAACTGACAGACCAACAAACCATGGTCCCAAACACCAAAACCATAAGGAGGGACCAGACCTTACATAATTACTCCCTTCTTCTTCAGAACACAAGCCTTTCTGCCTCCCATTACACTCATCCTCATCTTCCTTCTCCTGAATAATCTAAAAGTAGATGGAAAGTATCAGTTAACAAGGCCAACAATGCAGGGATTATTTTAAAAATTTACATGCTAGTCAAATTTATTTTTAAATTAGTGAAGCAACAGAGCTTCCTCTTCCCTATGAGAATTATCTCACAAATTATGCTTGACAACAAGGAAAACACAAAAATACACACTCTGCAAAAGTCTCATTCTATTTCAACTTCTAAGTTTGTCCCTTTTTAGGAGTATTTAATTTTGTTTCCTTTTCAGCCAGCCTGCCTCTTTCTCAGCCATAAATCTACACACCAACTTCCTTTTTCCTCTGAGCTTCTAAGCTGCTTATGCTGCCGTTGTTCATTTCAGATCCTGTTCTTCTTATTCCTACGCTCTGAAGCCTCTTTCACAATTATTCATTTTGGATCCTCACCCATGTCAGTGTTTGCAACCAGGAGTCACAGCTTGGCATGGACACCCAGAACCCTCCATCTTCTGCATGCCAAGCTCTTCCAAACCGCTGCTGAAGCATCCCAGCTATGTGAAAGGCCTCTGCAGACTGCCCACTTCACGCACTTCAGGGTAGGTGAGCCTGGTCACTTCAGTACTATTTTCCCAGGGCCTTAACACTTCAAAGGCAGCCACCTACCTTATACGCGTGAAAGTTTTTTGTAGTACAGGGTGTCTGCCAGGCAGCAGCACATAATTATAACTACCACGCCCTTTAAAGCCACTGCCCAGGATACAAAAATACTTAGTTTTTCAACAAAACCCCAGTGACATAGGGCTTGATCTTTTATCACCTGCATGACACTCCTTTCTAAAGCACCTGATGGATGACCCTCTAGTTGAAGCCCCTTCTTTCTTTCTTTCCCTAAAACATGCTAAATCCTGCCTGTTTCTGAATAACAGAGTTTCGAGGTCAAACCAATGGCCTGCTCTCTTGCCCCTGCTCTGAGCTATGCTAAAAGACAACCACGTGCAACAGAGCGACCCTTGAAGCCTCTCTTAACTCTCACCACCTGCAGCAGAGCAACCTGACTGATGATGGTTATCACAAGGCACTAAGGACCAGTTGAGGGAAGGTGTCTTCCCTGGATAAAGACGTGTTTTGCATAGGAAGATACCTCTTCTCTCCCCGAGCAGTTTCACTTGGTTTGACCGTCCAGGCTGGGCAGATGGTCCCACCTGAAGGGGAGCAGAGCAGCAGACCCGTGCGGCTTCACAGCGTGGCACCCCAAGCACGACTCCAGCGAAAACCCCTCTCTTCGCCCATGCCTGTGGTGCCACACAACCACCGCAGCTCCCGTGATAACCCCGGGAGCCACCTCACGGGCCACCCCATCTCAGCCACCTCCGCAGGCCCCCGGCACCCCCGCTCCAGCCCTGCCATCCCTATGGACACAGGCCGAAGGGACACGCTTGGGATGGGGGCACAAACAACACGCTACGGAGAGAGGGGCTACACCACCCCGTCCTTACGATACGAATTTGCGGGGGAAGGCGGTAGGAAACACCCATTTCCACCCACCAGGGTTGGCTGAGGGGCAGCGGCACCGTCACCCCGCAGGAAAGAGTGGCCGGGGAGGAGGAGGGATTCCCCCGCCGCGGGGAGAGAGCACGAAGGACTGCGGAGAGGGAGAAGGAGGCGGCGGTGGGACGCGGCGCCCGGGGCCGGGGCAGGAGCCGGGGCCGGAGCGGCCACTCACAGAACTCGGCGATGTAGTAGGAGACGGCGTAGTTCTCCTCGCACCACTCCAGGGTGGAGGTCGGCGGGCCCCAGTAACCTTCCCGGTCGGCGGCCGGAGCCATCGCAGCGCCCGCTCCAGGCTAGAGCGGAGCCAGGGCACGGGGAAGCGGAGGAAGAAGGGCGCCGGGCCCGGAGCGCAGCGGAGGCGGGGGCGGG
>QWTY01026381.1:0-12995 GCA_008033365.1 Pseudorectes ferrugineus | reverse complement strand
GCCCACCTACCGATGCCATTGAATTTCTGCTGCCACCTGAAATATTTTAGGCCTTGTGCTGTGGGAAGGTGCTGCAGTGATGCACAGTTTCTGCAGGAAGTCTGAACGGAATACAGAGGATGGTATTTATGTGAGAAAGTACAGGTTGACTGTCTGGGGTATGAAAGTCTGGATTTCCTTCGCAGTTAGGGAATACCAGCATGCAGTTCCCCTGACCTATTTAGAGAATCTTGGATGCAGCCAGGTATGCATGCATTCCATGGCCAGGTGAGGTGTATGCCACAGAGGTTTTCTGGTTGGTTTTTTTTAAGCTTTGTAACAGCTTTTCCCATATTTGACAACTGACAGTAAACACGTGGAATTAAAATTCATTTAACTTATTAAAAGGGAAACAGAAGGAAAGCTGCTTTTTTGCCAGCAAGGGTAACAAGCAGAGGTAACTGGACTGTGTGCTAATATAGCTAAAAGATTTCTTTTGACAATCCTTTGCTGTGGTTACTGACTTTATTGGAGACAAAACGGACTGCCTGGTAGTATAAGCTGTTGCAGGAAAGCAATGGAATTTTTCCCTACATACTTGCATGGACACGTAATACATTGCAACGAAGTGTAAGTGACCATTGAGGGGTGAGCACTGCTGTAGGATGGAACAAGCCTGCTGCTAAATATCAGGGAATAAAGCACATGCTCTCTTCTTGCTTTTCTTACAGAAAATGTGATCTAGATAGCATTAGGACTCTTGCCTTGTGTTCAGAAGGCTCATTGCTGCCGACCTAGCAAGGGCCTGCAAGTACTCTTGTGAGTTTGAGCAATTGCTTTGAAATCTGAAGAAAATAAAGGAAGCCATGTGGCTTTCTTTCTAAATGACTGCTGATTTCTTCAGATTTCTTCTGGCTTGCAGAGGAATACCTTTGATAAACCTCAAGAAGATTGTGCAATGCAGAAGGAAGGGAAACAGGCATCTCCCAGCTGGCTCGTGCTCTTGGGTGTTACAGACCATCATGCGAAACTCCTCTTTTACAGCAGAAATAGTTCTTGCTACAAAACCTTGCCTTGGACTGTCAAACATATTTCCTTATATGCTAATAAAAAAATAGATCAGGAGAAGCTGTAGCAATGAGACAGAGTGCCAAAGACGTTAAAAGAGAGCTTGTGTTGTCCTGAAAAGCTGATCTGCTCTTTGGTTTGTCATAAAGGGTTCTGCAACGTTTGAGGCTCCTTATCACATTACCAAAAGATGTGTCACTGAAGTCCTCCAACTTTCACTCTTACAGGGTTATAACCTTTACCCTGTCCTCCAGAAAGCTCAGAGAGCATGTTGAGAGAGGAGTGCCACCACTCTGTGTAGCAAATCAAGCACGAATATCATGAGCAAGTGCAGGAATTGAGGAAGAGTTTTGTCTCTAAGCATCAGAAAATAATTTTTTAATCCTGTTACCGTAATGCTGACATCATGAGGAAATCACTACAAAAGCGTGTAAAACTACAGCTCAAAGTAGATGTTTATATAATTCCTCACAATTAAAAGTTTAATGGTAGAATTAAGTTGCATCTGAGTGAAACACAAACTACTCATTGTATTGCTGTCTCCAGAGGTTTAGAAACAGAATTCTTTATTGACCCAGATGTATCATTTTTATAGTCATTAGACTAATTCACCAAACTACAAAGCAATGATCAGCAAAACAGCAACTACACAGCCATAATTAGTACCTGGGGGGGTATCTTAATTAACCATAGAAAGTTGCTAACGATGTGGCGTGAGATGAATGATGAGCTAGTGATGGGTTCTGAGATAGTGTTCAATCTTGTGAGAAGATCTTTGTCGAAGAGGGATGCTGTAATCCTCTTTGCTACCCAGTTAACCTCCATTGGCTCCAGGAAGTCATTCAGTCCCGCTCTGTGCTCTGGGGATGAATAGATAATCTGCACTATGGAAATGCCAGTGTCTCTATTTTGTGCATCTTGGTATTGTGAATTAAAGAAGATGAAGATCCCAACATTCAGGTTAAGTCAAGTGTATCTTTTGGTATGAAAACTTCATCTGTGCAGTGTAGTAAGTTGAGTGTGCAGCCAGACTTACCTAATTTGACATGACTGACAACATTTCGTTATGAAATTTGTTGAATGCTTTTTTTGACAAAGCCTAAAGTAGTTTGTTCTGTAGGCAAGACTGGTAGACCTAAGGAGAGTCTGAGACCAGATAAGTCTAGTTACTAAGTTAGTCTAGAGACTAGCTTAGGTAAGGTGCTAGGCTTGTGGTAGGAGTAGATGAGATGCTGCCAGCTGTTAAATGTTAGATGATTATGCAAACTACGTAATCAGGCATTTTAATAGCAAAAGATGGATTAGAGGAACTCTGCATCTACACTGCCAACAGAACTGCAGCTCTTTGGTAGCTGTTGTTCTTGAGCAGGACAAACTGTTTTCTGATGGCTTGTGTGGGCAGTTTGAAGGATTGAGAAACCCTTCCTGTTGAGATAAGCTGCGCTGTGCTGCCCATGGCCGTCAGCGTGGCCGTGCCACGTCCGAGGGCAGCTGTGCAGCCCCGCTTGCACAATGCCCTGCTTGTGGAGCTGTTGACTCGCTCGCTGCCCGGTTGCATCATTTTTGTCTCCTGGGTTTGGGGGGAAGTTGGCTGCCGATGAGAGTTTAATCTGGGCTTTCCCCCTGCCTGTTGCAAGGAGAACAGGGCGTGGGGTGGGGACAGCAGGCAGGTGGTGGTGCGCAGAAGAGGGGCATGACCCCTTTGGGGAGGCCAGCTGTCCCCGAGCCCACCCAGGCTCAGTTACTCATCTGCTTGGTAAACTGCCTAGTGTTGTAAAGCTTGAATTTTAAGGCTAGATTATAAATACCACAGCTCTTGTCCAAGTAGTAAAAGGATGAGCAAAACACAATTTGGCAATTGTTTTGCCTTGACAATTGCAATGGCATTTGAAATTGATGTGCTATGATTGCACTAGTCAGAGTGTTTATGGGATGTTCCGCTTTATGGTGCAAGTGGTCTAGTGTACGAACAGAAACACGACAGCTTTAGTTTTTGAACTGACTTTCTGTTTGAAAATCTGCTCCTTTTCTGTTTTGACAGTGGAAAACTCTTTTCTTTACCACTCTCACATAATACCATAAATAATGAATTGTGTATGCAAATACACTTTGGGTACTTCTGAACAACTTGAGTTGAGTTTTCAGCCAGCTGGGACTTGTATTCTAAACACTCATGAAACCCATTTCTTGCAGCCCATCCCTTCTGCCCCATTCCTTCAGGGAGAGGGAAAGTCAGTAAACTTGGAGGATTTTGCTTACAGCTCTGCCGCAGAGTATCTGGTGCTTTGAGTTACCGTAGCAAGGCTCTGCACCCAGCTTCCAGCCTTGCTTCTGCTCGCATCACTTCTCCTTTTGGTCTCAGTGGATGTTTATTTTCCTACAGCTTGGATACAGTGGATATGTCGAATGTTCCAGCATGGAGGATGCTACAAGGAGAAGCTTAGCAAACTGCAAAAACGTGTGGCTGCATTCCAAACGAGGGCACATTAGAGCTGAGCCTCTTTGAGGTGTGCACCCTTGAGTAATCAGCTAATCAAGCCTTTGCTGCTGGTGTCAGACTCTCTCTCGCTGTTGAGGCTGCAGTGTGCCCGTGGTGCCTGCACATCCAGGCAGCCATGTCTTCCCTGCCGTGCTCCGAGATGGAGTTGGCACACCGGCAGGCGCGGTTGCGTGCGGTCCCCTGGCCTCACGGACGTTGTGTTTGTGTTGCAATCCTTGCTGAAAGCCTTGCCTGATCTTTCTGGGGCAAGAGCAGATAGGAGCTAAATTGTCAGCTTGATTTTCTGCTCTGTCCACGAGCATAGGTCAAAGGCCTGGAATAAAACCTGTGGGACAAAGTTCAAGCCAAGCTGTTGTTTACGTGGTTCTGCCTGCTGCTTGCTCATGGACTGAGACACTGCGGCAGGGTGTTAATGACTCAGGGTTTCAGTTTCTCATGTCCATGGAAGCCTTGCTTTAGTGCGATACAGTTGCCTGCACTTACCCGAGGGGATAGGTGCTGAATCCCAGACTGGAGAGCTTCCCTGTGGCTCATGGAAGAGAGCAGGCTTCCTCTCCTGATCACGAACACATCATTACTGAAAGGCTTGTTATAAAGCTTGGAGGAATTTAGGAGGGAGAGTGTTGGAACACTGGTTTTGTCTGTTTCCTCCTCTTTCACTGTTAGGAGGAAAGCAGTAATTAATACAGCTGGGTGTGAAATGCAGCATTTTCTGTTGGCTCCCAGTTCTTTCTGCTATTCAGTTTCCGGGCTTAGCACAGACAGACGGCAGCAGTCAAGTCTTTCAGTTAGTTCAGGATCCTTCTTAGGAGGAAAAAAGTTCAGTGATGATCTTTACTGAACTTAGCTCTCTTCTCTTGAAGATCTATCAGCCTAATATAGGAGTAGTTAACCTTTTTTTTTAAATAGAGTGCTTAATGTGGTGGTATTGGCAAAGAATCTGGGAGCATGAACTCTGGGTAGCAACTTCATAAGTTTATAGCTAAAGAAGAAATAGTTTGAAAGTTCGCTCACTTTCTAAATGGTGTCCAAAATACACAGTTTCAGAAAGTTGCTGGGATGCAGTTTCAACCCTTAATCTGACTTTATTAGGATGGTTTGGGGGGTGTGTGTTTGTGTGCCTTGCTCGAGCAACAGTATAAAGTGAAATGTCCTCTGTCAACTCAGGCACTGTGAGCATGACACCTTCAGTTGTGGTGTTAGATAAGACCAGAAAATGGTATCTTAAGAATTTGATTTTAGAAAAAGCAACTCGATAAAATCCTGATGATGGTTGGTTTTTGTGGGGTTTGTCTGGAATTTTTTTTAGCATTGTTCCTTGAATAAACTGTCGTGGTTGAGAGGAGACAGCAAAGGGGTAAGCATGGCAGAGAATGAAATGGAAGACTGGTTTTTTAACATCTCCTGAAGGAATGCTTAGGAAAGAACTTTTCCTGTGTACTGGAAGTGGGCAATTTTTACCCAAAGGAGTTTATTCTTGAAAACAATGATACTGTTACTTCCACCACAACGTTGGTTACTTAAGAGGTCATTGAAAGGTTTCCACTGAGTCGGATGGTCGAGTCAAAATTTTAACTTGAGGTTGTATTTTGTTTGTGCTTCTTGACAGTGAAAAGAGTATAAAGGAGCATGAAGAATATGCTTGTTTCCAAAAGCAGCTAATGCACTTGGCAATCTTTGTAAGAGTGTATTTGTCCAGTAAACATAATGTAATAGGATCTAGGAGATTCCCAAATGTAGAAGATGTGCTGTAATGGAAATTGTGTTAAGGCTTCAGTAATGCTTTGAGAAGTCTTCAGTTGCAGAGCTTTAAAGGTGCTTTTTATGGTCAATGTATGTGATTCACCATCTTGTAAAATCTTTCAAGACTAAATGAGTTTTCATTTTTTCAATCTGCTGCTAAGTTCAGCGCTTTGCATTACTCTTTAGCTGAAATGGGGAATGTTGTCTGCTAAAATAGCAGTTAAATTGCTTTTTAAAAAAATGCAATTATTCCCCCTCAGTCACTGCTTAAAATACAGTATCCACTGGCCTGTTGTGGTGTGGCAGTAGGAGGATTAATAGGAGAGTATATTGGTCTCAGGAATTTTGAGATCATCCTTTTGTCATGGGAAATATGTCCAGTCTCCAAGTAAAACCAAATTTGGCTAATTCTATCCAACTTTTCTCTGTGGTGACTGAAAATTATTTTGAATTTTACTTGCTTCTTGACAGAAAAACGTTCTAAGTATAGCAGTTTGTTAAATTTAGTTCTGTGAGGATTGTGCACTGCTGCTTTTAGATTTGTTTTAAACTGGAGGAGTCATTTAAATTATGCCCTGTTAAAACAAAAGCAGAACACATGCCGAGTAGCTTTTGCACTGCTTTTTATATGTTCAGGAGACCCAGTTACTAGAAATAGGCACTTAAATTAAAAATAGGTCAGTTGTCATGTATAGATAGTTTAAATGAACCACACAGAGCTCATATTGGATAGATAGAAAATTGGCGTATCTGCTAGTAAGCAGTGAAGTGATAACAACCTGAAGACTTGTTTTATTCCAGATTTTTCTTTCCTTTGCTTTACAGGAAAATCTTCACTGACGATTCAGTTTGTGGAAGGACAGTTTGTTGATTCATATGATCCAACCATAGAGAACAGTAAGTAAATAACTGCCAAGCTGCTCTTCTGTACCAAAATAACTTGTATCAGAAGCCAATGGGGGTATACTTACTACTTATGTGGGTATTTACATATTAACATTAAAGCCCATTAACTGCCACGAAAGTTTTATTATTCTTTTAAACCAATGCTTACATTTCTGCAGCATGGAAATCACTGTGTGCATATTTCTCCAAACAGCTGATCTTTTAACACTAAATGAAGGGACACCTAATGAATCTGGCTAAAATGCCTTTCCGTGTATTTTATATATGTTGTTGAACATTTGCTTCCCCTAATATACTTGGGGCACTTGAAATTCCTTACATCACAGTATATGAAAATGTGCCACTAAATACAAGTATTCCAAAGTCTCACATAGGATCAGTATATCCAGATGAACAGAAAGCCAGCAGTACCCATCAGGATTAAATGACTACCCTAGAAGGTAGACGTGCTGTAGCTGTGATAACATGATAATCTTGTAAATTACTCCTTTCCAGCAGCTTGGTGGCAAGGCTGGTACACAATCAGCTTGCTGCAAATACTGGATGTTTGACTTCTCAAGTGTTTTTTTTTTTCTCTTAGCAGTTTTTTTTAAATAATTTTAGCACCTTTGTGAGTAGCTGGCTTAGCAGGTGAGTAAAGACACTAATGCTAAAAATGCTGCCAAGAGCAAAAAGTCACTTCAGAGGTTACCTGGCATTCATTACAATCCAGCCACCTCTTTCTGAGCTAGCAGTGGCCATAAAGCACTTGAACAACTGCAGTGCTGGGCTGAGTAACTTGATCATATTGGCTTACTTTAGTCATGTGGCAAATAAAACTGGTTTCACGATCGTAGCCCTGGGGTTCTTGTATTTTAATGACTTCTGAAATGCAGTGGTGTAGCACACATTTTTAGTGTTTTAAACTTCTGCAGTAGGATGTTAAGCCTGAGTGATACTCTGCAAGTCTGAAGGAAGCAATCAGCAGAACAAGGTTTCTTTTGAATATATATGTGGTATATGATTACAAATCAGTAGCTATCAGGATATTTTACTTGGGATTATTTTATTGCTTAGAACTAAAATTCAAATGCTGCTTTTTGAGAAACTCTAAATTTGCCTTAGCAAGTCAGAGTGGATAATTTGGCCCTTGGCCTGAATGTTAGCTCTTACACAGATGTCAGTAATACTAACACTTTCCATCATCCCTTTTTACTTTGTTTGAATTATAAGTCAGGTATGTCTTGAATTAAAGCTGCTAGCAAAATACTGGGGATTAAGTTTCTATATTTTAAATCTTAACATCATTTGGGACAGGTTATTTTTTACTATCTGTGCCATATAAATGCAAATTATTTAAAGTAATCTTTTAGTTTTATGCAGCTACATGGGGATGAATAAAGATTGAGAGACATGGAGTCAAAGTCTCTACAAAATACTGAGTCTGTGTCGTGTTTTAGAATTTTGACACATTAGTACAAGATTGTCTTGTTTCATCCTTTACCTGTTGTCTGTAGCTGCTACCTGTAACTCTGTAGTTGTGTGTCTCACAACTTCAGCATTTCTGAACTATACAAAAATACACTGTAGATGAATTTTGCTCTAATTTGACTGTCATACTCTGCACCGTTTGCTTGATCTGAGTTCTAAGCATTGAGCATGTCCTGGCCATGAAGACTTGTTGGGAGGGGGCATCTTGAAAAGCCTTAACTTTTCACTTGATTTCTTACTTGTTTGGAAAACAAACAACATTATTCATTTGGTGTAAGTCTTGTGATCTGTGGCGTGGCTGAAGGAATTTGCTTTCTGAAAGGTACAGAATTGAAGGGTCCTTCTGACATCAAAAAATGTTGCTGGGAAGTAAAGGTTGAAAAGATAAAAGTTATGCCCTGAGGTTCAAAACAGTGGGAAATCTGTTCCATCTTTAAGCCCCAGAAGGCCTGATAGAGATAATGTTTTAAAAAACGCTTCTGTGAAGAACAGACAAGAGAACACTTTCTAATTTAACACTAAAATTTAAAATTTATTGAAATTTTTTTAAGACAGTTGTGGGACCAGTTTTGTTGGGTTAAGTATAAAATAATTCTTTTGACTTAAGAACGTAATATTTCAATTTTTTTTCTTAATATAAATCTTTGTTCAGTGAAGTCTTTGGACGCTCCCAGCTGCGTTTCTGATTCTATGCAGGGTCATAAGACACAAAGTTTGTGATCAACTCTTACACTTTTCCTAGCTCGTGATTTCACATTTGGTGGACAGTGTTGGCAAAAAAGGGTTGAAAAGTCCAGGCTCTTATACTAGGGACAGTGTTGGAGAATGTTGCATTTTTCCAGGGCATTATAGTAGGTTGTAAAACCTTTTCAATTTCTTATGGTGGTTAGGTCTACACATGTAACAAAACTTGGAAATGAAAAGAATACATGGGAAAGGATAGCCTGGCCTGTGTGATTTCTGTTTTGTCTCCAGGAAATTGTTGTTGGTAATTTATTGCAATATTCTATCAGCAGTGAAGAAAGGGTAGAAAGCTGCAGTACTGCTGCTAATGCAATCTTTATAATTTTTGTCTTCCAATAATAAAACTTGCACAAAATGTTGACTGCAAGGCTAAATTGTATAGAAGGCAGTCTGTAGTCACACTCTTCCAGGCACAAGTTGTGTAGCTTGTAAGGCCTTGAGCAATAGGAGTAAGACCTAATATTGTAGAAATTTCAGGTTTTAAGTGTGAAAATCTCTACCTTTGGAAGTGGTAAAAGGAAAATAATGTGCATCAGATTTTGCTTCGTGTTTGTGAAGCACAGCACAGCTTCACTGCTACATTTTCCTTTGGTTATATTACATAAGCACCAGAAAAGTTATTTTATTCAGTTAAGGAGCATGTTGAATTCAGTTGCTTCTACTAAACTTGTATGTCAGGAAGAGTAACTTGTATCCTTTTGTGGCAGCAGAGGAGGTGAGACATAATTGCTTTGGAGACTTTCCCTGTCTGAGTATCCCAACAGGAGTGACATTGCAATGGGTGGCTATTCTCGAGACAGCCGGGTTGAGAAACTAGTGGAACTACTACTTGCAGGAATGTTGGAAAGAGAAGAAAGATCCCTGGAGAGCGGGAGCGTGTGCAGGGAGTCTCTGTGGACACTGGGCTGGATGGGGCTCTGCAGGCAGATCAGCTCATGTGAAGTAAGACCAGTGCAATTTAAAACTCAACAGTTTTACAGGAGCGAAAACTAGAATCTGAATTTGAAACTCAAACAGATCAGAAGGAACAGGTAGTGAAGATGTGCATGTAACTCCACCCACCTCGTCTTTGCAGGGATGTCTTGTGTTGCAGGTAGGATGACTGCCCAAGTCACAAATGTTTCCCTCCAAGGCCTGCCTGGCTGCTTTTTGATATTTGTTGCAGTTTTAGGGGGCCTTCTAGCCCTGTTTCACAGCTCTGTGATCTTCCTTTCTCCCCTAAACAGCCTCACTAGCTCCCTAAGGAAAGGAACATCTTCCCCCATGGGCTTCCTAGAACCTCCATCCCCTGTTTTTTTAATACAAATGTGAGCAGAAGCATATTAGAAAGGGGCAGGGGGCTGAAGGACCCCTGCTAGTTGTGGAGGGGGCACCTATAGGTTTTAGATGAGTCTGACAGAGAATCTTCAAGGCTAAACTTCTACACGTGCCTTGGCAACTGCACTGGAAGGGTGAACTGAGCTTCTCCTCAGGAGCTGCTGGTGAGCAGCCTTCTAAGGGGTGCAAGTGAGGCTTCTGAGGAAAACTAAAAATAGCTCTGTTGCATCACACATCTCAGTGTTGTGGAAGATGTCCTTGCAGATTAGTGGCAGGCATTGACTTTGGAATGCAGACCAGCAGAAAGGGATGCAGGAGGTGGTAACCAAGGAACCCTTGCGAGGTGGTTGTATTTAGCTACCAGCCAGTGATGATGTTATGGCAATGATGTTACAGTACTCTTGTACCTTTCCTCACTATCACTGTTTTATCTAAAGACCTGCATTTCTTTGCCTGTTACTGTTCGGGGTTTTTTTATCATAATGGCTTGTTTCCACAGCAGCTGTCACTTGAGTTGCATATGCAAATCATTTCATTCATGCTGGTCTGATTGCAATGTACTTGATCTTCAGGTACCAGTGATCACGGGAGTTACGTGTTGCAAGGTGTGAGAATGTCCTGTTCCAAAATCCATGTTCCAGTTGATAAGCAGCGTTTTGCAGATGCTCACATTATGATTTAGGGGTGCAGAGATTGGTCAGGTCTGCTGAAATGTGTCCCTGGCCTACCAGGAAGAGCCAAGTTGTGCAGGGATTGTATTGTTGTTTGTCTTGTGCACAAGCACAGCAAAAGTCCCAGGATGATAGGTGATGGAATTGGAAGTGAACACTTCCCTGGATCAAGGGGACCATTTTTTTCACAAAATTAAATTCTTAACCAGGAATGTTTTTAAAAAGCTTCAGCAAAGAAATGGGAGTCATTAGTTGTGACTTCATCAAAGCAGATTTGTCTTCACACAGTGGGCTGTGCTTAGTGCTGCAAGGCACTGCACTAACAGCTCTCCTCACCAGGCTGTGGTGACTCCTCCACTGTTTCCCTTCTCCTGTCTCTATCACATTCTGCTTCCAGTAATGATGATGATGATGATGTCATTGTTGCTGTGTCTCTTCTAGGCTTCTAGAATAGTCTGAAAAAGCTGCCGTCTGTCCCTTTTTAAATATTAACTTCATGATGCTCTTGAAGCTACTTTGACTGCAGAGTGCTTTGATGTGTATGTGAAGTGTCAAGAGACTGGAGAGGCTGTTACTTCCATACACCTGTTAATGCAGTGTGTCTCCAGAGGAGTCTGTTTTCCCTCTGACTCCAAGCAGTGATATTGTATATAGCAACGCTGCCTGCTAACATCTGTTCAAACAAACAGTTTGTCCCCATCACTGCATTCATCCAAGGCAAAGAGCCATTGTGGATCTGTGTTTCATAACCTAAAACTTTTGTGCAGCAATAACAACAGCGTCCGGACTGATTTGAGGGCAGTACATGTGCTAAAGGAGCTTTCTTAGGGGATATCCAGGGTAAGGCAGTAGCTCTCTTTGAGGCTCCATTTCAAACGTCATTTGCTGATTTTGTAATGGAAACTGTAGGTACACTTTACTCTGTTGATTTAGACACTGTTAGCTTGGCTTTGCTGTTTGAATTGCTCCTTTTTTTCAAGGATTGGATTTATGAGGTGGGTTGAAACCTCCAGTTTCAGCTATTTCAGCCCACTTACTCAAGATAATGCTCACATTGTGGGGACTTGCCAGGGCAACGAGCTTTGGCTGGGAGGAGGAAAGTTAGCCAACTGCAGCTACTTCAGGCGTGGCCAGGGACTGCACTGCAGGGTGGTCGGGAGCGTTCAGCTGGGCAGCTTTGGGAAGCTCTTGGACAACTTAGCTCACCTAAGTGACCTGTTCATCTGACTCTGTTTCCCTGCTCATCACTGCAGTGACAGATCAGGTTTCTGAGGACTGTTAGTATTTGGGAAAACCACCCCAACCAGAAGATAACACAGACTTTACTCAGTGTATCAGTACTGTCCAGTAATGGTGTCTGGAGTGTGTCTGGAAGGCCAGATCCGACCTCCAGAGCCAGGTTTGTGTGCTCTAGTTGGGACATTATTCCTGCAAGAGCTGTGACACTCTTTGCTTTTGCAGTTGCATAACACAAACACTGAGTAAGATTCCTCGGCTCACAGCGCGTTGGCATTTCATGAATCCAAGGAAGAGCAGCAATTCTCATCACTTTTAGGGACTGAATGTGCTTCGTGACTGGGGACTGCCTAGGCTGGTAGCTACAGCAAGTGTGAAAGCAGCATGGTGAACTTTTAGCTAATTGTCATTATTTAGTTTAATATAATCATAAGTTCTGTGTGTTTTAGCCCCCAAAGATTTTTCCATTTTTCAATCCAGATCACTTACTTCCTAGTATTTACATTTAGGAAATTAATCTTGCTAAACTGCTTGGAAACCAAGGAAAATATCCTATAATAAGTTCAAACTTAGCTTTGATGCCAATTGAATTTAAGTGGCTTGTGTTACCACAAATTACAGTTGTCTGTAAGTCTCATAGAAATGCATGTAAACCCCCTTTTTATTCCTTTTATTCCTTCTTTCCTTTTAAGAGAGCAAAGAAGCTGCTGCATCCAAATGTGAGAATCATCTGAAACTTGAAATCTTGAATTAAATTTCTGAGTTTTGCTATCTGCAATAAACTCGTTAAAAGTACAGCACCTGATCAGCTTTTATTGCTACTTAAAAACCTGTAACTGGAGTTCTTTTTCCTTCATGCCTTGGCTGATGATAGCACGGATGAGTGACTTCTGATCCCTTCCTTGTGTGTAATTCTGACCTGTTTATGTATTTCTTTTTTGTTCTAGCTTTTACAAAACTGATCACAGTAAATGGCCAAGAATATCATCTTCAGCTGGTTGACACTGCTGGCCAGGTAAGTTATCTTTCTTTGAATCTTTCCTCCAAGTGAAGAAAACAGGTATTCATACTCCTGTTGAGCTAAGTTGGTAATGACTGTGCATTCAGAGGTGCAAGCTAACTTAAAAATGATCCTGACTTGTTGTTTAGTCACTAAAGAACTTTTTCTGTAGTGTTTATTTAAAGGTTTTGGTTTGTGTTTTGTTACTGGGGGGTTTTTTTCCCCCCATCAATTGAATGAGTGCCTAAAAAAGGGAAGAGGGAACTACCTTAACTCTGATGTCCCAAAAGTTCACCAACAGCTCGTGTGATATTTGCAGAGTAAATCAGCAGTCTTGCTTTAGATAAAAAATGGCACTTCA
>QWTY01026379.1:1748-34516 GCA_008033365.1 Pseudorectes ferrugineus | reverse complement strand
GCTGTTAAACCTGGAATTGTTTGTGAGCTTAATCCTTAGCCTAACTTTTCATTCATAGGGAAAAGTTGAACGAGGTTCATGATGAGTTACAGAAGAAAGAGGCTGATCTTGCAGAGCTCCAGCCTGATGACAGTCAGAGCCGTGAGTTGTTCTTTGGTATTTTTTTCATAAGACTATGTTAGGTTTCTTCTGAAATGATTCCTATATCCACAGGACTTATGGGATGCTTGTCTGGATGAGGCTTCCTGCTGCAGCTTAGCTTTAAATCTGACCTGGGGGGTGTGAAGGGGTTTTGTGTGTGGTGGTGGGAGAGGATCCTGGAGGGGATGAGCTTTGTTGAACAGTGCTCTGCAAAATGGGATTTCAGGGTTAGGTGGGACAACTGAAACAAAAATAAGAACTTAAACCTTCTAGCTTCTACATGGTTCTCTGTTTGGGGGATGGTGAAACCAAGAGAACGCAGAAGCCTTGAAAAACCATGTCTGTTTTTATTTTGTATGTCTTTGTTGATAATTTCTGTAAACAGCCCAGAAGATTGGAGAGCTTGAAGCAGCTTTACGAAAAAAAGATGAGGATATGAAAGCAATGGAAGAAAGATATAAAATGTACCTTGAAAAAGCAAGGAATGTGAGTGGCATGTTTCTGAACATATGCATTCCTCCCTCATAAATTGTTAAACAGATTGAGCGTGTGTGTCCCCACCTCCCAATTAAAATCAGTAGCTATGTGTTGTATTTTTAGTCAGATTGTTCAACTGCAGTCAGTGAAGTCTGAGAGAATAAATAGGGTTCAGGCTGAGCATGAGGTGCAGTAAGGATTCCTTTGTACCCTTTGCTCTCTGTTGTACATTAGAACAGCCTGACCAGTGCCCAGCCTGTTCTCACATCCCTCCTGGCAGCAGATGCAGAGCTGTTGAGAATCAAACTTGCCTTGTAATGCTCTTGTTTTGCCTTGTCCAGGTGATAAAAACCTTAGACCCTAAGCTAAATCCAGCATCAGCAGAAATTATGTTGCTCAGAAAACAGATAATGGAAAAAGACAAAAGAATTGAAGCACTAGAGGTAAAAATCTTACATATATTTAATAATAACTTATAATATGCTCTGTTTCTGATATTAGGCATTGAAGATATTGTTTCCTAGTGATTCAGTAAAATCTGCTTGGCTGAAATTCTGAAAGGATTGTTGACAGTAGTCCAAATATCAAAAAAGTTGGGGAAGTGCATTCAGTTTCACAGCAATATTGATGGGACTAGTTGGAATAGTTACCTGAGCAAATAAAGAACTCTCCACGTGATTCAGTAGGCTGATGGGTCTGACTGTATAAATGCTGTGGCCTCACATTTCTTTTATGTAATGTGTACTAGGGAAGTATATTATATAATAGCAATTAGTCAGTCACTGGAGGTACATTCTTTTCAGGTGAAAAATTACTAAATTATTTATAGGTTTTTCTGATACACAGCAGACCTCTTGTGCATTTCCCCACACAAACCCTTAGAGTACATTTCCAAGTTCCATTTGTGTTTCTAACTGCAACTTGTGTAGTTCAGCCTCTTCTTGAAGCAGGCTCATATTTATCTGTCTTTTATGACAGTATTTTTGTTTATACTTCCAGGCTTTGTAGTTATTTTGTGTATTGAAGCATTTCTGCTGCCTGCGTTTATTTCACTCAGTGGACTGCAGTAAGTTTATGCACATAAAATTCGTGTTTTCACTGAGATTTGTCTCCTTGCAGAATGAATTCAAAATGGCTAAGCTACGTGACTACGAGGAAAAGCTGATTGTAACTGCATGGTATAACAAGGTGGGTCAAAAATTCACTTATTGGTGAATCAGAAAAACGTATTTTGCTACCTGTGCCAGTTAAATCTTAGTTAATCTAAGAAATACAGCAGAAAAAATTCTTTGTGCGTACTAAGTAAGCATGAGTGAGATGGGTGATTTTTTTTCTTGTTTTTGCTGTTGTTGAAGTTGTTGTTGAACTCCTTTGCAGAGCCTGACCCTGCAGAAGCTGGGCATGGAGGCCAGGCTGGTTGGCAGCAGCGGCAGCTGCGGGGCCGGGCCCGGCCGCTCCTTCCTGGCGCAGCAGCGGCACGTCACCAACACCAGGAGGAACCTCACCGTTAAAGTACCAGGTGCAACATCTGATTAAACACCAGGACATGAGGAAAACTCACATGCTAAAGTGTCCTTAAATGTTTTATACCTTCCACTTTACCTACTTGATGAAAGAGGAGGTTAGAATGGTGGGCAGCTGCAAATTGCAACATCAGAACCTGTCAGGAAGGGATGAAGGTGATCAGCCAGAAGGTAGCACATAGTTTTCCAAGTAGATTTAATAACTGCAGCATGTACAAGCACAACTTAAAAAGATTTATATTTGCCTTCAGATTATATTGTAAATATGAAATTTGGCACTATATATTTAAAAGTTTATTTAAATGGGTTTGGGCTAGAAAGTTGAGTTTTATAATGGGAACATGTTATGCAAGGGTGTACTTCAGGAAACTGGCAATATTGGGCATTTTTGCTGGGCTCTTCTGAAAATAGATCTAAAAGATTGGTAACATCTTTTTAAAAAAAGACTTTTTTAGAATAGAAAGTACAATTTTAAAAGCAAGAAAATGCTTGCATTTATAGAAGAAGAAAATAAAGGTGTGGTACCAGTTGTTATGTAACAGAAGATGGGAATTGTTTTGTGAGAAGCAGAATTACTCAGTTTATTAAAAAAAAAAAAAAAAAGCAAAGCTTAAGTTTGTGCATAAATACACTGAGGAAAACCTGTCTTTAAGATATTGAATTCACTTAAGCCAAAAAGCTTGTCTTTTCCTGGGTAAGAAAAAAGCTATTCTACTAACTCAAAAGTCTGGGCTATATTGTAAAAGTCTGGCGTATTGGTACACTGCATTTATTTGCAGAAAGGGGATTAGGTGGGAAGGAGCCACATTTATTTCAACCTATTTATACAACCCTGTGCATGGAAATTGCATTTCCTCTTTTTTAATTGTAGTTTCACTTGGGTTATTCTGAACTAACTGTGCTAGGCAGAGGAATGAGAGATGGCTTTAGCAGTTTCTGGCAGCAGAGATTGTTTGTTGGCGGGGAGAAAAGTGCATAAACTATAATAGTTTGATAGAAGATGAAATGGGGGTTGATAGCTGAAATCTGTGTGCAGGAAGTTGCTGTCTTTCACAAAACTTGTGACTTTATTTCCCAAATGTCTTACTTTTGTTTTGAATTGTATTTTTAGGAAACCTCTTAATGTCTGTTCTTTGCAAATGGTCTAGAAAAAGTTCATTATACCCATAGTTAAATAAAATAAAATTGCAGCAGCCCTTAAAATGAAATGAATACACTTAATTTTAAGTATTTGAGGGTGCTGTACGAGACCACCATCTAATATAAAATTCAGCTACATGTGAGAATGAAAACACACCTGTCTCACCATTAAGGCCATCTTTGATTTGAGAACAGGGTTCAGCTTTACAGAACTTTTAGCTTTTGAATTGTTACATTTGGATAGTCTGTCATTTTGCCTACCCCTCACTATAGCTTGTCCTTTGATTTCTTCCTTCCCCAACATCTTAAATTTTTAATTGGGCATTGCATGTAATGCCAGAGAAAAGGCAAGTATTCATTTTTGATACTTAGGGTTGCTTCTTAGTCGTGGTGGTTGTTTTACAGTGCTGTGTGTACGAATAGGCATTCAACAGATCTCCTCCTTCAAAAGGCATTGTTGAAAAGCCAGTCTCGTGCAGGTGTGGCATGAGCCAGACACGTGGCTGTTGGAGAGCTGTCTGTGGTGGTGTTCTTCAGGAGTCTCTGCTTCTTTGGACTACCTCGTGGGTTTTGAGGTCTTTTAT
Organism: Pseudorectes ferrugineus; assembly: GCA_008033365.1. NCBI lineage: Eukaryota > Metazoa > Chordata > Aves > Passeriformes > Pseudorectes > Pseudorectes ferrugineus. The sequence goes on along the minus strand of QWTY01026379.1, from coordinate 30,651 downwards.
TGCTGCAGTGGTGTTAGTGGAGTTGGTGTTTTTAAGGTACAGTTGCATATTTAATCCGCAGGTGGTGTGGGTGGGAGCTGGGGGTGAGCAGTGGAGCAGGAGATGAAGTCTGAGCAAGATGCGTCCATTCCTAAAGTCTGGTACTTGGTGTGTTCTAGTGAAACATGGAGCTGTCTCTGATGGTGTTGAGTGGGTCTCTTAACCCTCATTCTTTGCAGCATGGAAACTTTCATGGATGTCCTTCAAATGCTCATGTAGTTGGTAGGCTTGATTTGTTGTACTTCTCACAGTAGTGGAGCTGTGTCAGTAGTCCGTCAGGTGCTGAATAGTGACAAACTTGGAGCAAATGTCTTTGACTTACACTTCTCAAAACTGCAGACCCTGGGACCAAAAATAACCAAGAACCTCCCTATCATTTAATTGGAAGTTTGTCTTCTGACTAGTGATGGAAGAATTTGAATCCTGAATTACAGGCAGGGAGCAGCCTTTTTCAGGGCACAGTTGTCCCCAGTAATCATGTTGGGGTTGCCAAAATGAATCTGGTTTTCAGGTATTGGATGAAATGTTGCTTATTTGGGACTTTTCCAAACTGTTAAGAGTGAAGCCTGTGAATATCACTCGAGGGTTTCTTTGGGACTGAGAACCTGTTTAAAAGCAGCTGTTCTACGACTGGTTAAACCTGGGTTCCGTCCTGTGAACGAGGAACTGATGTGTAGAAATAAATACTGGATTATAAGCCATGGTGTTGTATTCACTTCAGCTCATCTGGCTGTGCAGGAAGGACCATTAGATCAGGATCATTTTAATGTTTGCTTCACTCATGTCAAACCAAAAAGCTGCTAAAAACACTGCTGTGTTACAGCTGAGTTGTGCCCAACACGTAGCAGCAGAGCTCTGTCAGTCCGTGTCCTTTGATGCACCACTGCTGAGGCAGGAGGAACAAAGAGGCCCTTGGCTCTCCTGCAGGATGAATTTGCACCATCCCATCAGCACAGTTCAGACTCAAATATGAGGTGAAATCACTGAATACTGCTGAAGTTAAACAGCATTATTAGTAATTTAGCCAGTTTCCAGTAAAACGGGTAATGTAGATCCAAAGAAACAAAAAATGTGTTCTGATTGACATATCATTTGTTAATTATTTTTTATATAAGATTAATTACTATGGAAGAGAAGTGTTTTATAGCAATAATACAAAAAGTGGACTAGTAGGTTCTTTTACTCGAGATGGGTCAGGCAGCAGTTTTGAGAAGATTCTTTTGCAACAACCTTATTATATAGTGGATTAAGAAACATTCACTGAAAATAAATTTTCACCTGATTTTTTTGTTCATTAAAAATATATATATATGGGTATTCTATTTTCTATGATACACACTTACTTGGAAATAAGTAATATAAGCAATACTGATGTTCTATTTAGGTAGCCATAAATAGTTTAGAAATTAGAAAACAAAAACAATTGTTTAGGAGTTGGTAATGTCTAGTACAGTAATTTTCTTACTTGTTTCTTTTTCCCCTTCCTCTAAAACTGGAGTTAAGGTTTTCAGTGTATCGGTGTCTACATCTTCTGTTTAAAACAAATGTAAACACTGTGTTGCATAGGACTCGAAAAATTGCACTAATTTTTAAACTTTTGGTTTTATTTTTTTCTTTGGGAAAAATTCTTTTATATTCACATAAAGATTTTTAAAACTAATTCTTTGGTGTCTTTATTCCAAGCAATGTATTTAATGGTCCTTAGATGATGTTTCTGGGCAATGCATGACCTGGTTCTGCATGTTGGTACATTTACACCATCTAAAATGTCCTGTTTCAGGATAAACATGTATTATAATGAGGGTATGGATGTAATGAGTTGTGCTGCTCTCCTCTGCTGTTTCCAGTTCATTCCTCCCACCCAAAGCTGGTTCCCTCTGCTCAGCCCACAGACAGTTGTCTCAGAGCTGGGCAGGGGGCCTTGTGAAGTGAAAAGATTAAACCCCTCTAGAGATGAGCTGTGAAGTGACCTCAGTAATTGTTGCTGTGAGGTAGGTGAGGGTCTCTGCCTGTCTTCAGCCCCACCTCAGAGGACACAGAGGACAGGTACAGCTCTAAATCACTGTGCTTGCTTTTATTTGGGAAAGAAAACTGACTGCCCTGTCCAGGTGAGTTACGTGCTCCATTCTTAGCCTCATTGTCAGCTCTCATTCCCTGAGCACTATCCCGAACCCAGAAGTGATGTTGGGAAAGAGCAGGGAGCCTTCAGCCCTCCAGAGTGAAGATCCGAGGATGAGGAGCTGCGTTGATTCCTCAGCGTGGAAGGGCCTGTCCCAGAGAGTGTGAAGCCATTATGGAAGAACTGCTTTTCCTGCTTTCTGAGGCTGGACATAAAAGCAGTTTCAGACACTGAACACCAAAACCTGCAGGTGTGTGGGAAGCAGGGAAGGGAAGAGGTGCTCAGCTGTGCAGGAAGCCTGAGCTGCAGGATGTGTTCAGCCCTGACCCTGTTTGCTTTGCAGCTCTCTGGCAGCTCCTGAAGAGCCAGGCACTGCAGCAGGAGGTTTGTGTGTTCAGGTGAGGGGTGTCCCTGGAAGAGGACTGCAGGATTAAAGCCCTGAGTGCAAAGGAAAGGAGGAGCTGAGGTCAGTCGTGTGTGGGAGATGGTTTTGGTGGAGGGAGCAAAAATTCAAGAAGCTTGTGAAATGCATTCTGTTTTTGGAATTTAACTAACCCAGCAGAGGCCTACAGGGGAAGCTTTTTGATAGAGCAGCTCCTTGGGAAAGGAAATGGGAATCTGAGCAAAGCACTGGGGGAAAAAGTACCACAAAACAGTCAGATGACACCTGTGAACTGGAAGAGTTTTGGGAATAATGCTGCACACAGCAGAAACTCATCACTGCTCCCCTCCCCTGTTCCCAGTCAATTCCAGGCATGCAGCCTTCCCCTTCAGCTGCTCTCAGGAAAGGAGAAGAAAGGATAGCAGGTCTAGAAAGTCAGATGACTTTCTTGTTTCTGCTGGAAAGGGGAGGTGTGGGTGCCCGTGCCAGCACCAGGTTGGAGGGCAGCTGGCATGAGGAGAGGAGGGGTGGAGGGCTGGGGCTGACCAGGTTCTCACTAGGAATGGGGTGAGACAAGTCTGCATTTTATAGATGGGCTGGTTTGTGTCCCACCACGTGTCCTCTTTTCTCCACCTTAGGGGTCTGTGAAACAGCCTCAAGTACCAGAAACAGTATCTCTGTCCAAACTCTTTGTTTCCACTGGCACAGAAAATCACAAGAGGCGGCAGAACCTCCCACCCAGCCCGGTGCTGAAGGAGCTTTGCCAGGAGCTGTGTTCACCTGGGAGAAATTTGCTTCCTCTAGGAACACGTGAGCAGTACTCCAGGGAGGATTGAAAATGAAGAGGAAAAGATTGCTCTCTGCTCATTTCCTCAGCAGGAGCTGGAGGTGTGTGTTCCTGGTGCTGTGCTGATTTCCTGAGGCAGCCCCCATCCTGCTCCTGGGAGCTGCAGCTTCTGCCTGGAGGCCTCAACGGGGTCCTGTGGTGCAGCTGTTTCCCAGTTCAGTGCATTTCCTGGTGTTAACCATTGGTTGCCAATCTTGGGTTGGTTTCACTGTGTAGGTGATGGTTTAAAACAGTAATTTGTTGCTGTTATTTTCCAAGGCACCCTTTTCCTCATTAGACTGCTGAGTGCAGCAGCTTAACTGCGTCGTGTGTTGCGGGAGCTCACCCTGCTGTCCCTGGACACACCAGCCACTCCACGATGCTGGGCAGGTAAACAGGGAGGATTTTGCATATTGTCGTTCTAGTTGTGCTGTCAGGATCATTTTTTCCATCACTTCTGTAGGAATTGCCTTTGCTTTTACAGTGCCAGCCTCCTGCAGTGCTGCAGCAGTGCAGGGGCAGAAACACAGCGCACTGTCAAAGCCCACAGCCAGTGCCAGACATGGCCTGTGTTGGTCTTCACTTTGCAGAACACTTCATGACAAAAGTGTTTTGATAAAGATTTATTGATGCATGAGACAGGTGTTAAAGAGTGACATTTTTTAGAGAAGTACTTATTAAGGAAATGTCAAATTAATACTTTTAGTCTTATAAAAGAAATGCTGGTATTGCCCTCCCACTGTACCCAGGCACAGCCTCAACAGTGCAGTCTCTAAAGTGTTCCTCATTTTGCCGAGGTGAACCATGGCCATCCATCATAAAATTAGGAAACCCCAAGCCCCTCATTCATTTACAGTGCCATAGGGCAAGCCTTAAAATGCCCTGGTAGCTCCCAGGCTGATCCCATGATCACACGATCACACAATCACATGATCATGGGATACAGAGTGCAAGGTCTACTTGTAAAATAAATGATTTTGCAATTGCTTTGAAAGAAATAAACCACCCAGCCTCCCCCTGGGGCAGTCAAGGGCTTGTTTTCAGCACCCCTGACCAAGGATTTTCCATGTGAGGACGGTGGCCAAGGCTTCCCTACCGAGGCACAGCACAGATCTTGTAGGGCTGTGGGGCCATTGCGATTCCTAGCAGGGGCTGGAGGCTGAGCTTGGTGTCCGGGGGCACCTGGAGGGTGAATTTCTGGAGCAGGGATGTGAAGAAGAGGAAGAGCTCAGCACGGGCCAGCAGCTCACCCAGGCAGGCACGCTTCCCTGCAGAGAGAGCAACCCACAGCACCCTCAGCCTGTGCTTTTGCTGCTGAAAATGCTTCTGCCTGCCCTTAGGACTGTGGTCCAGCTGTGTTACCCCGTTCCTGGATGAGTTTTTCAACTAAGCTTCCCAATAACAACTTTGGCATTACAGCATGGTCTGCCCCCCAAATTGCATGACTTTGTGAGGACAATTCACACTCACACACACGACCTGGATGTGCCCATGCTGGGAGAGCTCACCAAAGAGAGCTATCAGAGGAGGTGTGTGATGCTGGTGTGGGAAATGGGTGCTAAAAGCAACTTCCCCAGGGAAGCTGCTGGCTGGGGAACCCTGTGGTGGCAACAGTGAGGCCCCTGGTGAGCTCAGCCATGTGGGAGCAGGAGCACAGAGTGATGCTCTTGCCTTGGTGAAGGTGTTCCTAAGGTCTCTGGAATTTACATGGTTTTTTATTCATCCTCCTTTCTCTTCTGTGCATGTGAAGAGAGACAAGAAAGGGCCCCAAATGTGGTTGTGGTGCCTTGGGGAGGCCATGGGAGCAGTTTGAGCAGCACCTCCCAGGGTGCATCTGCCCTTTAAATTGCTATTTTTCTCTCTGTCTCCACCCTGCAGTTGGACACCCAAGCCCACATGTGCACCACAAGTCAGCAAATCTTACCCATAGAAAATGGTATAAAACACTCTTTTTTCCAGAACTTCCCATCCTTCAGAAAATGCTCGGGGTTAAAAGTATCAGGGGTTTTCCACTCATTCTTGTCAAACAGCAGAGAGGTTAAATTTGCCATTACAGCAGTGCCCTAAGAGGAAAAAAGAAAAATAAATCACACTTTCTCTGGCACTGACACCAGGAGGGGCAGTTTTATCTTCCAGTCTCCTCTCCATGAAGAACATTCATAGTCAAATCCTACTGAAATTATTTTGCAACACCCCACTGCAGGGCCAGATCTTTCTACTTCTTGTCTGTCTGGAGGTGCAGTTACATAACTGCATTTTCCCCTCATCAGCATCATTTTTATCTGTTGTAATCTTGGGCCAAAGTTCCTGTAAGAGCTGGGAGCTGGGATCTGTGCCTCAAAGTCGTGTGTGGGGGTGTGGCACCATTCAGGGAGCTGGAGAACATTGTTTGGATGGCAAAAATCCACGTTCAGCAGGAGTGAACTCTGGACAGGGCAGGGACACTGTCTGCACAGGAGGGGCCTGGCCTGGCACGCTGTGCGTGGGGAGCTGGGAGTCTCCCTGGAGTCCCAGTGCTCCGGGGTTTACCTTTGGGATGTAGTAGCCATCCACGTAGGCATCCTCTGATGCCATTCTTGGCACATTGAAAGGGATAACGTTGCCCTTCCTCTGCACTTCGTGGACGACAGCGTTGGTGTAGTGCAGGTTGTTCCTGTCCTCCAGGGCTGGTGGCCGTGCCTGGCCAATGACTGTATCGATCTCGGCTTGCACCCGGGCTGGGGGGAAAGAGCAGGAATCAGCCCAGGGAAAAACCCTTGGAACAATACAAGGTTATTGCTGTAAGGGTCCCCCAAGGGACCTGGGCCACTGTTCACACCTCCTATGTGCGTGTGGGGACATTCCCACCTGGTGTCTCACAAAGCTGTGAGGGATAAAAGCAAGGGAAAACACCAACTTTTTGTTGACTGTACCTTGAATTTCTGGGTGTGTGGCCATAAAGAGGAAAGCCCAGCGGAGGGTTGCGGAGGTGGTCTCGGTCCCGGCGATCAGCAGGTCGAGCGTGCAGGCCGTGAGGTGTTCCTCCCGGAAGGTGTCACTGCCATTGTCCTTCACGGGAAGGTGTGTTAGTGCCACAGGAACAGTGAGGGCGGCCTGGCACCAGGCTTGGCCCAGACCACCCCAAGGATTTTGGCAGAAGCTGCTGACCCCCTGCATCCCCATCCTGCTGATGGGTGGCCTGAACCTGATGTCTGTCCTGAGCTCATAAAAGGCCACACGGGCAGCTCAGATGGAGAATCTGGGCTTGTTTCCCATCCCTTCTGATTGCTAAGCCCCACTCCAGGAGGGTTTTCTCCCCATTGCTGACCTTGGATATCTCCAGCAGGTAGCTGTCGATGTAGTCCCGGCACTCCGAGGGGTTCCAGTCCTCTTTGTGTTTGTTGATCTGCTCTTGCATAAAATTTTTCAACAACTTCCAGTTTTTAAAAATTGTTTGGTGGGCTCCAGGTAAGTACTTCATTATAGATGGGAAATTGTTGTACAGCTTTGAACACAAAAGGAGAAAGACAAATTGAATAAAGGACTTTAAAAACTCTTCTGACATCAAAACTTGAGGAGTCTGCAATTGCACTTGCTGAATTTCTGGACCTGGTGGAAATAGCTCAGGCCCAGAAGAGCAGAATTCTCATTATGGAGTAACTCAGTGTTTCAGCAGGCAGGTTGGCAATTGGGGGGCAGAAAAGTGATTTTGGGTGAGAGCAGCATGAGCATGGCACAACTTGAACTGAAGGCAGAAAGAAATTTCAGGCAAATCTACCCTGTGCAAAGGAGTAGGGAGTGACAGGTTTGGTGATGACAACACTGTGACTTTTGAGGTTGACTCCAGAGACAAAACCATGGCCCTGGGTTGGTGGCAGGAGGGCTGTACCTGGCTCGTGACGGCTCCATGGAGGACAATACTGTCGTACATCAGCCTCAGCAGACTTTGGAAATCCTCATCATGGTATTCAAACCGACTGCCAAAGACGAGGGAGCAGATGACATTTGCAACAGCATTAGTGACTTTAAACTGAGGGTTGAAAGGATTCCCTGGAGAAGAACAAGATCAGTTCTCTTCCATTCTTAGAAAAGAAGAAAACACACGTCAGAGGTAAAACAGTCAAGAAATATGAATTAAATGAGTGCCCCCTAATGGGCCCTGTCCTATGTCAGTGCTTTCCTGGGGTGCCTGGCTGACCCCATGAGCGGCCAAGCTTGGCAGGGCAACCCCAGTGGTCCGGGTTAAATCAGATTGTGGAGATGTTTGTTTACTCTGGAAAGCAAGGTCTGCAGGATGTCATTCGGATTCATTGGAAACATCAGCATTTATGCACACACGGTATTTCCCAGAGAGGAGTAGGCTGAAGGTGGGCTGTGAATAATGCAGTGGGTGTTGCCTGGCTGCATGCCCCAGCCAGCTGGAAGGTAAAGCAGCTGTAGGAAGGAGCAGGGATGCTGGCAGGGTTGTAGCATCCCTTGCAAGGTGAGGTATTTCTCAGCATGCAGTGAAATTGTAACAGGCACCCAGTTCCTGCCTTCACAGCTGCTGAGGGCCGTGGCACTCACCCTGCTCATCCCTAAACACATCCACGAGGTATTGGCACTCCTCCTGGATGCGCTCCTCCAGGCTCCTCTTCCCCAAGCCGAAGTTTCGGAGTGTGGTCAGGGTGAACCTCCTCTGTGCCTTCCACAGGTGCCCGGTGGAGGCGATCAGTCCTGGCAGGAACACCCCCTGTGAGCCAGAGCTGATCCCCCACCGAGGGAGAAAAGCTCCAGGGCTCTGCCTTCTCCCCAGCTGTCTCAGCCCTCTGCAGGGTCAGGGCTTGCACCTTACTTGAAGGATAACTCACCGATCTCGTTGAAGGCCTCCTTATCGAGGGGAATATCAGGGCGGGCCATGAACTTTTCCCCTTGGTTTACAAGCACTTCCTTCACCAGCCGCATCCCATTTACCATCACAAACTTCATGCTGCCCATGTGCATGCCGAAGATGTCACCATATCTTTTACTAAGCTGGGAGGGGATATAAATAAAAGGGGTTTAATTTGCAATGAATTTGCCTGGTGAGATGAGGACAACCCTGTCAGGGGACATGGCTGAAAATAAGGGAAGATGAGAGTGGGAGGGGAGACAGAATGTGTGCACTCTGCCTGAGGGCATAGTCTTTTTTTCTTTCCTCTTTTCCTGAATCAGTGATCGGGAGTTGGTGTTAATTGGCCATAAATCAAGTAAACCTCACCAGGTTTGATTTTCCAGTCCTATGTTTTTCCAGTTTTTGTTTCACCCCATTCCAGCCCCCATTCAGACCTATGGGGTTTGTACAGCTGTGACTGCACCTGTGGTATCGTGCTGTGACCTTTGCCCACAGGATCACTCCACACATGTCACCCTCCTTGTACTCAGGTAAAGGTCATCAATGAGGGCAAACCTCCTGCCTGCCTTCGTGACCTGTGGGGTTTGGGTTATCCCCTCCCCTGCATGGCCAGGGATGTATAGCTGCAATCCCTCCGTCCCTTCCCCACTCTGCCCACTACCTACATACCTTCCCCACTGTGACCGCGGGATCTTTGAAGTTTAGAAGGTAGATGTGCCCCAAAAAGGGAAGGCGGAAGGGGGTGGGAGGGAAATTCTTTGGATTTCTGTTCTTCATGTAGTCAGCGATGAGCAGGAAGACGAAGAGAAAGATGAGGAATGTCTGGAGGGAGATGCTGTCCCAGAGGAAGTGCAGCATGGCTGGATGGTGGGGCTCTGCAGGGACGTGTCCCACAGCAGGAACAGGTTGAGCTCACAGGGCACCACTGAGGCCCCCAGGGCCAGGGGGAGATGGGTGATGTGCTGGCACAGCTGTGGGTGCAAACACAGGACAGCATGGAGTGGCTTTTGCTAGAGGTCTAGAGGCTGCATTCAGACTCCTGCTTTCCCAACTTTCAGAAAGGATTAAACTCCTTCTTGATTAAAACAGAATGATTTCCTCTGATCTGATTTAAAAAAAAACCCACCATGAACCAGAACACCCCCAGCTTCCCCTTTCCCCTCCAGCCTCCCCTCAGTACTTTACTAAACCCCAGTGCTCCATGCCCTCATCTGAAGGACAGAAATAAGCTTTGTGGAATTGAGATCAAAACCTTCCAGCAGCTTCACTGTGCTGTTCCCGCAAGCCCATCTCTCGGGATGAGCCCTGCTCCCTCCTCCCCCGGTGCCCTCACCGTGCTGCGTCCCAGCTTCGGCTTCTTGGTGCCAGGGAGGCTCCAGCTGCTCTGAGAGCCTCGCGCTTTCCTTGTTTGCAGCAGCTCACTCGCTGGTATGGAGAGTCCTGGGCCAAGCCCCGGGTCTCAGGGGACATCCGAGATAAGATTGCACAAACCTTTCACAAACCCTCTGACTCACAGTTTCGTGTTTCCGTGTGCGGGTGACGTGGGCTGGGAGTAAACAGCTGTCCCGGAACTCAGCGGTTCCTAAGCACCATCATTTTCTGATCTCCACCACTCGGGCACACATAGTGCAGCTTGCTCCAGCCATGCCTTCAGCCCCCCAGCCATCCCTTCCCGCTTGCCTTGTCCTTTGGGAACAACTTCACCACGGGTTACGACCCAAAGCCGCTCAGAGCTCAGGCAGGTGCTGAGAGGCTGGTGCAGATGCCCAGGTCTGCAGTCTGGGGCCCTTGGGTGGTAGCTGGCAGCAGAATGTGCTGCACTGTCCCACCCAGGAGCAGCTCTGGGTTCGGGAGGTGTTCATGCACACGGACCGTGTGGAATTTTGATGTGTGTGTTGTGTTTTATTGTGAAAGAAGCAGGGAGCAGCAGCACTTTGCCCTTGCACCACGCGGCTCTGCCACAGCCCTTTGCGGTCATCCGCTGCCACCTCCTGCTCTGGGGGACCTTTTGGGTTCCTTTTCTCTCTTTTGGGGGCATCAGTTGTGGCTGTTGGGATTGTCCAGTGCTGATGACAGGGCACAGAGGTGCCGCAGAACCACTGGAGTGATGCCATACACGTGTCCTCCATAACCCTTACACTTGGGAAGCTGAAGAAGTCAAGTCTCTGTTTTATTGTGGAATTCAAAGGGGAACAGCCTGTTTTTGAGGAGAGTATATCTTTTTAACTCTGGTTTTTAAGCACACTTAGGCATGAACCCGTGGAGATGCACATGTTTGCCGGCAGTGACAGGAGAGGATCCACTCTAAAAGTAAACAAATTTGTGCCTCCTGCCTTTAAGGTATGGCATCATTGCATTTAATTTTGGTATTTTTCCCCAAATGATAAAAAAAAAGAGGAAAGAAAAGATGACTTCAATCATTTATTCTCTCCATGAGTAGGGGAGGAAACCCCAAGGTAACAAGGAAACACAAGCTGGAAATGAAAGAGGGAAGAGATCAACATTTATTTGCTAAGCCAGTGCAAATAATACAAGCTGTAGCCACTTGCCAGAGGTCAGACCTACAGCAGAACGAATAAAAAATGGAGAGAAACCAGTGCCTGGTCCTGAATGGCTTTGAAGACTTCATGGGTGAAAAAAAAGTCCCTGGATCTTTTATGTTTTCTCTTTTACAAAGACAAAAACACAACATGGGAGCCTGTGACTGTGGAACAATAATTAAAAACGCAATAGGATTAAAGTGATCAGTTGGAAGGACAGCTCAGTGACAGAATCCCCCTGCGCCTGGCGTGGCAGGGATGTGATGTGCAGAGGACTCTCCCCTGTGGCATAAATCTGCCACTGCACAGGGATTGCTTTGTACCGCAGCAAAGCCGTGATTGCCGGGGACAGAGGAGAAAACCGGTGGAAATGAAACTCCATGTAATCCTCTTTTCCTGTTAACTATTCCATATCCTACGTGGGTACCCATAGAAAAGTCACTTATGAAAGGGAAGAAGCAAAACAAAAAACAAGACGAAAAAGAATAATCTTTGCTGTGACTATACTCCAAACTGAAGCACATAGGAGACAGCGTTTCTAAGCGTAAATGCTTGGTCACATAAATGGAAAAATTCTCTACAAGTTGCGTATTTAATTAACTCTTATCCAAAGCCACCTAGTACAGGAAGAAGCTTTGTGTCCATCGTGGAGGGTGCCCTGTCCCAAGCCACTTCCTCAGCCCCACGCTATGTCCATGCTGGTCACGCACGGACACAAATCTTTGCCAGAAACAGAGAGGAAGTGTTGAACTTGTGACTTCCCACCACAAAGCCACAGTTCCAACGCTTCCTTCCTGAGGGCCAGCACTGAACCACCATGGGCACGACCCTGCCAACACTCTCTGCTGCTTCCCTTTCTGCTGGGCTTCAGGTGAACTGCTCCCCAGCAACTCCACAGGATTATTTTATTGCAACTTTTCTGATTTGTATTCTACTAGCACAAACTTTTTGCTTTTCTACAATAAAACTGCAATATTGTATTTTTATAGCCCTTCCAGACCTGCTGGAAGCACAGCTCCTTGTGCCATCCCACTTGGGTTGGGCTTTGGTAGAAGCTGCTTCTACTCCCCTGTAGCCTCCTAATTAAAATTTCCACATACTCTATGAGATCCAAAAAATGCTTGCTGCTGCCGCAGAGATCTCTGCTTAGATATTTTTTATCCCTGGAAGTGTCCAAGGCCAGGTTGGATGGGGCTTGGAACAACCTGGTCTCGTGGAAGGTGTCCCTGCCCATGGCAGAGGGGTTGAACGAGGTGATCTTTAAGGTCCCTTTCAAGCCAAACCATTCCTTGATTCTGTGATTTCCATCACACAGCAGCGATGTGGTGCTGCAGGGAGTGCCCACCACACTGAACCCAAGCCCACCTGAGGCTCAGGATTGGCTGTGGCCACCTGAAAGTCCAAACAGGTGCTGAGTCACGAGTCTAGAGTTTATATGTGCAAGGCCAGCTGCTCCCCCTGAGCGGGGACACCTCAGGAAACACAGCCCTTTGTTACTTGGGTGCTGCAGCATTAGGGGTCGCTAAGTGATGTCTGGGTGATCCCCTACGGAAAAGTCAGCATTAAACCACGCTTTTGCAGCTGGCAGCACCTTCTTGGGAGTTGCTGACAGTGGAAATTAGGTAATAAGGCTTTTAAATCCAGGCGTTTTGTCAGACTGGTAGCGGGGAGCGGGAATGAGGTGAAAGGAAGAGCCACAAAGGTTGTGTTTGTTGCAGCGTGCAGGATGTGGCCCTTGTGCCCTTCCCCTGCCGCCCAGATGCTGGCGGGTGCTGGACCTCCAGGGCCCATCCTTTCAGCCCAAAATCTGTGGGGTGGTCAGGAGAAGGGGCAGTTCCCAGTTTGTGGGGCTGCAGCGGGGCTGTGGGGCAGCCCAGGCCTGGCTCAGCCGCGGGGCACGGCGCAGAGCTGGAAGGGCCTGGGGCAGCGCGTCAGGCTCAGCGTGAAGGCGAAGGACAGCGCGGCCGCTGCCGGGGCCTGGAAGGTGAACTTCTGCAGCAGGGCTACGAAGAAGATGAAGAGCTCGGTCCTGGCGAGCTGCTCCCCGGGACAAGCCCTCTTGCCTGGAAAGGGAGCACAAATAACCCGGAGGAGTCCCGAGCGAGCTCCAGCCACCTCCGAGCCTCCTCCGGCCCGCGCTGCTTGCACAGGCTGCGGCAGCTTTTCTTCCTGGAAAGGTTAGGTGGCAATGTTCACCCACACAATCTGCTCAAACCTTCCCCAGAAGTTTACTGCTGAGCAAACTGCGCCTGTTCCGAGAGGCGAAGAGCGGAAACAGTCTGAACAACCCAGTTATGCAACTTGTGCAAGACGAAAAACCTTATTTTTTTTTATCCTGCAATAACAAATTGATTTCCTTCCCACTCCGAGCAGCCACTATTAACTGTGACTGGGATTTTCACTGTGGGAATGGGCTGGAAGCTGGACAGGAGCAGTACCCCCTACTCTATAAGCAGTGTCTTGAGGAAAAAATAAAAGCTTTGCAAAAAGAAAAGCCACCTCCCCATCCATCATCCTACCTGCAGAGAAGGGCAGAAAAGCCTCCCGCCTCCTGTACTGGCCGTTTTCCAGGAAATGTTCGGGATTAAAGGTGTCTGGAGTCTCCCACTCGTTTTTGTCGAACATTATCGAAGTCAGGCTGGTCATCAGAGTGGTGCCCTGCGAGAGGTGGAGAAAAGGGGCGATTACGCGGCGGAGAGGAGCCGACGTGTTGCCAGACTGAGTTATTATTAGCTCTGTAAACTACACCGTTTTAAGGGCAAAACATTCCTTTTTTTCCCCCCTAAGCTACGTAATTAAATGAGGGTGAAAGCCTGCAGGATTGTTCACTTGTGTGTGCCTTTACATATCACCAAGTGTTGATCTGCACCCTGAGCTGCAGTAACAGATGATGTTAATGCAAACCAACTTTAAAATGGTAGCACTGCATTCCCATAGGAACTTGAGGCAATTTAATCAAGTAATTTTCAATCGATTTGTTTAAATATGTTTTTTTTTAAAAAAAAGAACAACTGATCTGGTTTATCTCCACATTCTCCATCAGCAAGAGAAATATTCTAATCAATGTGGAGGAAAATGCCTGGATTTTTTATTTTTAATTTGTCTCATTGCAACCAGTCATATAGAGGGAAGAGATTGGTTATATATAAATCGAATATTTGCTTTAGTAATTGCAGAACAGTGTGTGTGCAACAATATCCATTACCTGCCTTTCATCAAGTGCTACTTTTAACAGATGATTTTTAATATCTTCTGGAATTAACAAACCCAAACGGTTTGTTTTCCTATGTTTCCTAGCCCTCTATTCCCATAATGCGTAGAGGGTGTCTTTTATAAAATTTAAGGCATAAACCTTTTAAAACTGGAAATTAGGACCAACACCGTAAGGATCTCCCAATTATCCTCTGTAAGGAGATGAGACCCATAACAGCCCCACAGAATCCATCAGGAAGGCTTGTATTTTCTATGTAATTGTGATATTTCTATAAGATCCTGCTGGCTGGTTCCCCTACAGGTGAGATTTGGGACTTGGGCCATGAAGACCCTGCTTTGGTGGGATGAAGGCTGGCAGGACGAAGGCTGGTGGTCCCCACGCACTTTGGGCAGGTGGAAGCCGGCCAGGGTGGTGTCGCTGGTGGCCATGCGGGGCACCCCCAGTGGCACCACGTTGCCCATGCGCAGGACCTCGCTCAGCACGGCTCTGGTGTAGGGCATCTTCTCCTTGTCGGCCATCGAGGGCTGCCGGCACTGCCCGACCACGGCGTCGATCTCCTCCTGCACTTTCTCTGTGGGGAGCAAAAAACAAAACTCAAAATATTTCTCTTCATAGAATTTGTCAGGTTGGGCAAGCTCTCTGAAATGATCGAGTCCAGCCGTTAACCCAACGCTGCCAGGCCACCGCCAAACCATGTCCCCAAGTGCCACATCCACACTCCTTTTGAACGCTTCCAGGGTGATTGCATGACTCCCCTGGGCAGCTTGTTCCAGGGCTGGACAACCTTTTCAGTGAAGAAATTTTCCCTAATATCTGACCTAAACCTCCCCTGGCACAACTTGAGGTCATTTCCCCTTGTCCTGTCTCTTGTTACTTGGGAGAAGAGACCGACCCCCACCTGGCTGCATCCTCCTTTCAGGGAGTTGTAGAGCATGAGGTCCCCCCCAAGCCTCCTCTTTTCTGGGCTCTCAAGCCTCCCTTTTTTTGGGCTAAACACTCCCAGTTCCCTCAACTGCTCCTCCTAAGACTTGTCTTCAGAAGGTTCCCAATAAGATACCTGGGGCACAGGCAGATCCAAGCAGTGGCAGAGCTGGGATAACTCAGTTTGCTGAGTTTCCCTTGCCTAGTTTTGGGCTAAGCAAAGGACCCCTCAGTGGCCCTACCCTGAATGTGGGGGTACGCGGCCATGTAGAGCAGAGCCCAGCGGATGGCGGTCGCCGTTGTCTCCGTCCCAGTTAAGAACAGGTCCAAGGTGGAGCACAGCAGGTTTTCCTCATGGAAATAGGAGCTGGTGTCACCCTTAAACTTGGAGGAAAAACATGGCAATGAAAACTCTTACTATGGAGGGGATGGTTTCAAAAACCCAGTCCAAAATCACCTGTGCGTAACTGAAGTCCTGCTTCTCCTTTATTATAAACCCCTGGACCTGGAAATTTCCAGCCTTTACTTTCACTGGATTTCAAGCCCTAAGGACTGTTTTGAAAGACACCCTGGTTGCTGTAGAGTGGCTCTTGAAAGCAGGTAGCATTTTTAAATGTCAAGTTTCACAATAGCAAACACAGGCCTGCGAGCGCTCGCAGAAACATGAACATGTTCCCTGAGAGTCCTCCTACGCCGTGTGACAGAACGAAAAAGGGAAGAAGACAAAGTGTAAATCCTTTCAAACAGGAAAAAAAAAAATCAGTGTGGTTTCAAAGTGATCAGGCTTCTGCTGCTGCTAAAGTTTGATGTGGCAGAGGTAGGGAGGGGAAGGCAACGTGTGAGGCAAGAGCTCCTCTGACAAAACAGCCTTGAGTCTTCTTTGCTCACTCTGTGGGTTAATCTGTGGGTGGTTTTAGGTATTTCCCTTCCTACCTTTTCTATTTCCTTCAGGTAACAGTCAATATAATCTCCTGCCTCCGACTGGTCCAAATCCTCCTTGTGCTTTGCAATCACGCCTTTCACAAAATATTGAAGTTTGTCCCAGTGCCTGAAGATTTTCCTGAAGGGTCCTGGCAACCATCTCATGATCAAAGGAAAAGCATTATAAAGCTGGTGAGAAATCAAACAGAGCAAAAGGGCATTTCTTGAGTTAGAAAAGAGCAGGTATCACAGTTGAGAGGATGGGACAATTGATTAATTCTGCTTGCTACCAGGAAAAAAAATCAGTTTTGCTACAGTGGTCCAATTTGTACAAACTTACTTACACAGGTGTAAACAAGTGCAAACAAGATAAGAATTGGACAGATGTTTTCTGCTGATAAAGTTCTTAAATACTGAGTGGCCAAAGCTGCCCCCTAATGTAAGGTGGCCACAGATGAGGTAGATGCAGATGAGCACCTTAGTGTGTCCCCATGGAGGGGACAGAGATCAGACCTGACCCATGGCATGTGGCCACACAGAAAATACATCACCAAATCCACCTATTTTGGTTCTAAACCTGGAATCTCAATTTTTTCATAAAGAAGTTATTTAAGAAACTGGTTGGGATATGGGTGAGGGAAAAGATAGGAATTTTCACAGTGTTACTAATTCTTCTTTTTGTAGAAACAGACACTTCTAAGATTTTCCCATTGTTCTCTGGTTATGTCGGGCATAAGAGTGGTTTTACAATCATGTAGTGGTTTTTTTTCTCCATGTGCCCCAATAATTTTAACTTATTTCCTTACTGTCCTGATAGACTTTGTGTATAAATCCAATCTAACGTAAAACAATTCTCATGGTCATTTCCCTTCAAACATGACTTTTTTTCTACAGGAAAAGGCAGATTATTACACCAGTGCCTTAGAAACCCCAGTTTCTGAGCTGTTACATGCAGCTGAAGCTGGAAAAACATCCAAGTGGCTTTACCTGGCCCCAGAAACTTCCGATGAGCAGCAGCGTTTCAGCCAGGGAGTGCAGCAGTTCCTGGAAACGGTTGTCATGGTAGTCGAAGCGGTTCCCAAAAGTTATGGAACAGATGATGTTCGAAACAGCACTATTAATTTTGTAGTGAGGGTCAAATGGTTGTCCTGGAGGAAGCAAAAGGGAAGGAAACTGCCTGAAGGGAGGTCGTGGCGAGGTGGGGGTTGGTCTTTTCTCCCAAGGAACAAGGGACAGGACAAGAGGAAACAGCCTCAAGTTGTTCCAGAGGGGATTTTGATTGGATATGAGGGGAAATTTCTTCATTTGAAAGGATGACAAGGTTTTGGAAGGGGCTGCCCAGGGCAGTGGTGGAGTCACCATTCCTGGAAGTGTTTGAAAGGCTTGTGGATGTGGCACTTGGGGTCATGGTTTAGTGGTGAATGTGGCAGTGCTGGGTTAATGTTTGGACTCAATGAACTTAAGGATCTTTTCCAACATAAATCTCTCCATGATTCTGTGATTCTAAAGACAGCTTTAATTCTTTTTTCCTGTACAGTCTCAGTCAAAATCACGTTCTCTACCAGATCCACAGCTGTGAATCAGGGTGAGACCTCACCTATTTCTCACCCATGGTGGTGCTCAGGTTTCACCCCATGTCCTGGGGTACCCACGACCCCCATCACCTCCAGCATCCCACTGGAGCCTGGGCACTATGGGCCAGGACATCCCATCCTGTGTCCAGCCCGGGCTGCTGGCAGACTGACATTACCACTGAGCTGCCCAAGCAGGGTCTGAAGCATTTTCCAGGGAAAACAACCAGCAGTATGCCATGCTATGGCTGTCGACTTTGCCCGCTCCAACATGTGTTTGGTGCCAATTTTAAACGCCAGGAGAGGGTCCCTCAAAGCTTAGCCCAGAGCAGGGAGCCCAGGACTAACCACGCTGCAAAAATACCATTGCCCTGGGCTTTAGCTCTCCACCACGAAGAAATCAAGGAGGGAGAGAGGGGAGAGGGTTGCAGATCTCTGTGCCCACCTGTGAACCCCAGCAACAGCTCATGTGGCCCACAGAGCACATTTATAAAGTGAAGTGTGATGTGACGCTCGTCACATCTGTGCTCCCTGGGAGAGCTACTGAGCAGAGACCTTCATCTCTTCGGGCACATTTCAGCAGCCTGGAGAGCCACTTGCTGTGACAAGAGACTGATCTCAGTGACGAGCCCAGTCCAGCTCTGAGCTGCTGTTGAGCATCACTTTGAAATGCAAGGCACTCCTCGCAGGACTGCTGATCTCTCCACTCTTCAAGAAAGTAATTAAACCGGGCTGGTGCTCAGATATTAGAGTGATGGACATGATCACTGTTTGTCATTACTAATGGGAAGAAAGGCCCAAACCAGCAGCTTAATTAGTTTATTGATTAGGACTATAGAAGACTATAATCAATTGGCAACATGGAGTATTTGGCCTGTGCAGCGCAACAGCAATTAAAATGGAGCAAGTTTAGTATATAATTTCACAATTCCTTTTTAGATCTTTCTTGTTTACTATATATAGCTCCATAGAATTAGCTCAACCCCATCTGCTTCTATTTAAAGCTGAAGTGCAACATCACCCATGTACCAACATACAAATTATTCTTACTAATATCCCTCTGGCAGTTTGTAAAAGCTGGACCATAAAAGAGCAAGGCACACGCTTCATCTGTGCGTGATACAAAAGGAAAGCCTGACTAAACAAGTTTTAAAATACTTTGCAAAACCAAGGACAAGCAGAGGTTAACTAAGCCTCTGAGTGGAAGTGCCTGATAGCAGGAGAGCTGCCTTTATTCCTTCACAGAATGCACGAGACACTTCCTTAGCCTTATAAACAC
This sequence comes from Pseudorectes ferrugineus, assembly GCA_008033365.1. Classification (NCBI taxonomy): domain Eukaryota; kingdom Metazoa; phylum Chordata; class Aves; order Passeriformes; genus Pseudorectes; species Pseudorectes ferrugineus. Next base: position 11,987 of record QWTY01026379.1, on the reverse strand, counting down.
TCATGTTTTAATAACCACCTAGTATATATTTACTTAATATTAATAAGGAAGAACTAAAATAGGAGGCCTGAGGTCTAAAATAAGTGCTAAAAGGCAGAGTCTGGAAGTGTAAGATAGAGATTGGAGCTACTGAAGAAACGTTTTGCATGTTTGGAGCTGCGTTGGGGTAAGAGTTTTACTTCTCATCATTCATTTAGCTGGAAGCTCTGAGCAGGGTGCTGTGCATTAACCCCCCACCTTTCTCCTCCTCAATCGTCTCCACAAGGTATCGACTCTCCTCTTGCACTTTTTCCTCAAAATTTACTGCAAGGCTTTTCAGTGTTGCTAAAACAAACTTTCTCTGCTGCCTCCATATGTGCCCGTTTGATGATATGAGCCCTGTAGGTGGAAAAAACAGGTGAACAATCCTCTGTCTGGGTCATTTGTGAGTGTTAGGATTCAGAAACAGCCATTCTTTGTGGACAAAAACCCCAAACCAAGGCAAACAAAGCTCGTGGATGTGGAAAAGGCTATGGCTTTGCCTGGGAATTAAAATTCAAGAGTAATTGGCTTATGCTAAAGATCTAGCTTTATGGATTTGCTTTAATCTGCTACTTTGTCACTTTGCGTGGGAAAAAAAGGTGTAAGCCAAAATACTCTGAGTACTATCACGCTGTTGGCAGAGCTGCAGGCAGGAGCACCCCGTCTCTGGAGCTGTGTGCAACCCAGGGAGGAAAAGTAAAGGAGAAATGAACACCAAGGGGAAACTCTGCAAGTATTTTGATCGCTGGGCAGCTTGCATTTATTTCTCCTCTTTCATTAAAATCTGGTTTTGAGCCCATCCTCACCCCTAAATCTCAGAGAGATTAAAACATACCCCTGTAAGATTATTAGTCTGAATTAAATTCTTTCCTTCCCCTGTGCAAGGTTTTACAGGTGCAGTTCAGTTGAATTCAACCTGTTTCTTTCACTCTAACTGTTATCATTCCAAAGAGATGAAAGTTTTGTCCCAAAATCCTGGTAGCTGTGCTTACCAAAGCCTCTAAATATTTCTTGGAGGAGTGGAATATTTGGCCGATCAGCAAATATTTCAGCCTGGTGCACAAGAGCTTCTCTCACCATCTGGTACCCGTTGACCACCACGAATGTCAGACTTCCAAACTGCACGCTGAAAATGTTCCCGTACCGACCCGTAAGCTGAAAGAGAGTCCACTGTCCTCTGAGAACAAGAACATGGCGATTTTCAAAACTCACCTGGCCAAGACCTTGAACAGGGAAATCTAACTTTGAATTTAACCCTGCTTGAAGCAAAGGGACTAGAGAAACCCAAACCCGAGCATGCAGGTCCCATCTGATCTAAACTACTCCATGGAGGCTGGAGAAGGAATAAAAAGGGATGGAGAGCTGTAGGGTGGGAGAGATGGTTTGCTTATATTTGTTATCTTGTGTGACCTGGGTTTTACCAGGTGTTTACATCAGTTTGGCTTGTAACAAGGACGTGACTTTCTTCGGGACTGGTGGGCACCTGCTCTGTCCCACCACCTGGGTCACCACACTCAGGCTCTTCCTGCTGTGGACAAAACACGACAAATTATCCCTTTCATCAACTTTGTGTCTAAAGCAGTGTGGTTTCTTCTCCAGCTCTCCCATTTAGACAGGAGCTCTAACTGCTTATGGCTAGAAACATACTCCTAATTTTAAGCCTGACTGCATTTATAGCCAAATTACAGCCATTTTCCTTGCATGGACTTTGCTGGCATTAGTGTCTCCTCTGAGAGGTATAAGAGTAATGGGGGATCCTATCTCCTCTCTGTCAAGGAGCTCATCCTCTTCTTAGAATGAATCTACATGAAAGGACACACAGAGTCACCCCAAACTGCTGTGGTGACTGGTGAAACCAGCCTGGGACCAAATGGGTGTCTCAGTCATTGCGTGCTTGTAAATGAATGGGATGAATTTTCTTAATAACTGTGTGTGTTGACAGAATATCCTGAACTCGCTGCCTCAGCCTTCCCCGAGGATTCCCTTAGGGACCACCCGTGCTGGTGGCCTGAGAACACCCAGGGTAGACAGACTGGTGTCAGCCTGCTAAGCAAAAGCAGGAGACAAATGGTCACCAGAAAGGATTTTTGTAGCCAGTATGTCAAAATTTCTTCCACCTTTTCAGAGGGCAATACTCAGCATGTATAAAATCTCTTTCTTTTTGGCTCTGGTGGGAGTCAAAGCTGTGGAAACCTTTCCAGAGAGATCACTGCCTCTTTCTGCAACACAGAAGAAGCCACAGGACATAACTCAGGATTTTAAGTGTTTCTTTCAGATGTGATGGGGTGAGCCATTGGCCTCTGAGCAAAGACAATGACAGGACAATTTCCAGAGGTGGTCTTCACAGTCTAAATAGCTAATTTCTCACACAGCTCTTTTCACCTCTCCCCCAGCCTGGCCCAGCCCTTCAGAGCCCTTCCTGGACTCCAGAAGGAAATGGTCACAGTCAGATGGGAAGAAAAAGGAGGAACATGTAGGTCTACTTCTGTTATGATTTCTTTCCCATTGGACCTTCCTACGCCCCTGGAAGAGGAAGTGATAGTGAGAGATAAAACCAAGAAGGGTCATCTATCTTATGTGGTTATTATATACCTAGTTCTGCAGAGGCTGCCCTTGCTGCTTCACGGTGTGGTGACAAGAGTCGTGGAAGGGTAAGATATTGTTAGTAGGGAAAATGTCCATGGAGCTCTTACCTTCTGCAGTGCAAGATGGAGGGGCTGCTTAAAGTCCACAAAGGTTCCCACGAGAGGAAAGAGCCGCGGCCCTGGAGGGAAATTCCTGGGTCTTCTCTTTTTCACAAGGTCAATAATCAAAAGAAACATGACCAGAACCACCAAGAGCATCCGACCGTTCAGCTTTTCCAAGAGAGAAACCAAATCAGGCCAAAACTGAAGCTCCATCTTGGCTGATAAACTCGCAGGTTTTCATCCCAGGAAGGGACTTGATTCTGGTGTTACATTTGCTAAAACAAGAGTAAGAAAGGACTGGAGAAGAAACAAAAAAAGCTAAAATGCTGATAGCTGACTGGGGACAGAAGCTGCTTTTCCATGTACAGCTGCTGCCAGACCACCTGCTGAATAACTAACTTTAAACACCAGGATCTCCAAAATCAACCCCAAAACCTCACAACATTTCACCAAACAAAAGCAATCTTGCAAACCTTTAACTTTACATCTCTGTCAGCTCCCTAATTTTCTTATAGAAGAGCATTCCTCCCTTTTGCCCTAAACAAGGGGCTCCTTTATACGGACACCCCACTGGGATTATTGGCATGGCAAACATTCGAGGTGAGCTGAAAGCAGCTTATGGGCTGATTAGATGTGGTGGGCATCGTGCAGTTTCAGGGATGGTGAGGCATCTGAGGTGATGGACACCACACAAGTGGCTGAGGGGCTGATCCTGTTAAGTGCTAGGCACCATCTGCAAAGGGCTGGGTGCCTTCAGCGGCCACCAAAGCCTTCCCGGCTTTGCCGGAGCCGTCGGGGGAGGTTCAGACAAGGGAAACACTGCAGGAGCCCAGGGCTCTCCCAGCCACACAAATGAGAGTTAAAGGAGCTTAATTTCGGGAGTGAGAACATAGGCTCATGCGCTTGCCATGAGATTGGAACTCATGCATTTAAATCTCCTGGGTTTTCTAAAAATCTCCTTTGAATAAAGCTTCGCGCTGTCCTGGGGGAAAGCTGCAGTGGACTGACAGTGACCTCTGTGACTTGGAATCAATCTTGGGTCACCTGCTGATATTTAGCTACAGCTTGGTTCCAGCTCTCTTTTTCTTTTTTTTTTTCCTTTTAAGAAATTTACTTTGCAAACAATCTAAATTTATACCAAAGCAAAACTGTAAATAATGAGTTTTCAGATTATTTGCCTAGAACTTACTGTGAGAAATTCTGAAGGATGGTCAGTTTTTACTGCCGTAAAATCCTATGATGGTTTGGGTTGAAAGGGAATTTAAAGATCATCTGGTTCCAACCTCCTGCCATGGGCAGAGATGCTGTGTCTTCAGCTTTCAAGAAAGCTTTAATTTTTCAGGAAAGAAGTGCAGATTTTCATAGGAAACAATAATTGGGGAAAAAGATCTGGTATTATCTATTCTATCACCATTTTAAAAAGCTTTGCTGTCCATGTCTTTCATTACCTTAGAAACACACGCAGGCTGTCTGACAGACCTGCACCTTGGCTATGGCAGGAGTCTTTTTTAGGTGAAATAGTTATCTGTAACCCAACCCTTCTTGCTTTGAAACATTATTCACAGGTTCCTAGATGGGATTAGGCAGCAAACAGGGAGCAGTAATGGGAGAAACATCTCACATCACTTGTGTATAAAGCGTATTTTGCATGTCCCCATTGCACAGCTGTGAGCAGCAGTGGTTGGACGTGCTTTGCTTCTCCTCATGCCGGCGCACCCACGGTGCTCCCGCACCATTTGCATCCACGCACCTCTTCCAGCCTTCCTGGTGTGGCAAGCCAAGCCTGGCTTACCAGAGGCTAAATCAGGATAGCGGGCTCGTGCTCCTCATCCTGGCACCGGGGAGATGACTCGGTTGGTGGAGGTGTCAGCCTACAGCACGCTCAGAGGGACTGTGATGATAAGGCGTCAACTTCTGCTAGCCCAGTTTCACTCCTCTGTTCCTCGCTGTGCCATATGATTTGTCAGCATGCACAGAGTGCAGATCCCTCTACCACTTGTGGCTGCTGTGAATCGGGCTACGTGCAAAGCCAAGGTGTTAATGTGTTCTTCTGGGTGGTGTTGTGGGGGTGGGTGCATCGTGGTTGACAGGAGAAATGTTATTTTTAGCAGGAGGAGCACATTTTGCATGTACTCACATGTGTCTTGTCAGTCAGAAACCTCAAGTCTATTCCTTTGCCTTGAAGCTTCACATGTCCAAATGCATCCCCTCACAAAGTTCTTAACACGCCAGATTTACTAAGAATTAGGGAAGAGCCTTCCAGTATTACCAGGGCTCTCCTAACCTCGTCAGACAATAACACCAGCATGTTACCAAACTGTGACGATGCTATTTCAGGTCCCAGGCTTTAATCAACCCAGTTCTCAGCACGTGGTGATGTGCAAATCCCCAAAGCACCGAGGAAGTCACGTCGCTGTGGAACATGGGCAGTGCAAATGTTTGTTGGACAACTCCAATCTCTGCAGTGTTGATGAGATCCTTATCTGTAAGATCCTGGTCAGCTGCAGGATGAACCTGTTCCTCTGGCCAGCACCATGAATGCTGGAACATTGATCTTCTGCAGATCAAATAACCCAAATTTGAATTCATAAGAGGATGTGCACCCACACATCTAATAGGATGTAGACCCACCTCCCCCCAGTTTCTCCTTGAATACCTCCCCTGACCCAGTTCACAGCTTTTGACCACCTCACCTGAGCTCAAGGATGCCATGTAGATAAATTGTGCCATATTGCATGGACACACACACATCACTGCCTGAATATTAAGGCATCTTAAACAGCCAACAGACAGAAATTGGCCCATATGCTTTGTACCTTCTTCCCTGGCTAGATGTCTAACTGTGTGCAGAAGGTTTTGAAACACAAAGAGAAACATTCTGTTAAAAATGCAATTACCATTTGTTTTTCAAGATATAGTATCCCATTATTTTTTCCAGAGAAGTGAAATTCAATAAGGTTACAACAGAATGTAGTCCAACAGTTACCGTACTTTCAGAGCATTATTTAAGCTACAGAATTTCTTAATGATTAGAAACATATGTAGGAAAAATCACATGCAAAATGAGAATGACTGGAGACAATTTTCCCCCAAAACACTTTTTTTCAGGCAAGTAACAGCTCATCCACCACTGTTGTTCCATCCATCACGTTGGAGGTGTGAGACTCCCACCCACCTGGGGAGCCACGTGCTCAGGTCACATCAGCAAACAGGCTCCAGTGAAGTCCAAGGACCCATCCTGATTTCCAGCAAGGAATATTTGGCTGTTTCTCTCCTCTTTATGTCAGACCCAAGGAAGTGAGGCCATTTTCACCACGGGCAAGCTCTTGAACAGCAGCGACCACCCTGATGTCTGTCTTAAGGCCACGTCCCAGAAGGTTTTCACTCAGGTGCAGCTGCTGTTTCATGGTCCAGCCCAGGTGAGTCTTCATGAACCTGGAGTCAGTGACAGCTTTGGACACTCATTTCCTTTCAGGATTTGCTTTACTGGATCAAATGAAATCTACAGGAGACTTCAGAAAGCCAGGAATGGAGAGTGTTGGGGCACCCAAAGCCCCTGGAGTAAACTTAGGAAAGACATGGTTGAACTCACTCCTTAGGCTGAAGTCCCCTGCTTGGGGTGATTTCACTGGGACATAAGGGCTCCCACATATCCAAGACTTTGAGTTCAGTGCCCAGAATCAGGAAGCCAAGTCCATATTTACTGCTCTGTGTGTGTGGTGAATACTAAAGTGCCTCCAATTTTGTATCTTCTCTCTATCCTCCCTCACCCAGACTAGGTGCAAGTAATCTCTAGGTTTTTTGGGACCACAGACCTCTCACCTGTAGTCTCCTGACCACAAAAACATTTCCAGTGCTCATTAGAGCTGTAAGGCAGGGAGCTGTCACCAGGAATGGGCAAACTGAGGCATTATGAGCCTAAACCAAGTGGTGTGAGCAGACCTACAGTGTCCGGCTGTGCCATCTGGGAAGAATCCCAGAAGATGGGATGCTCAGTTCTGTAACAATCCAAAATGTCCCTTTTCTGCTGTAGAAGCCAGTTGTGAAGGGATTACACTCAGACTTGTCAGCCAGATAATCAAATGAAGGTAGCAGAAAGCGCTGCAGGGAGCCCTCCCTGCGCCCCCCGACCCTGGATCACCCCTGGATTTTTGGTCCAAGATTTTATTCCCTTCGCATCCAAGAGCTGCGTCGCCGTTGCCAGCGCCGCCCCGCAGGCACATCCCGGACGGATGCACCGAGTCGGATTTGGGGGTGCCGGGTGCTTCCCCCCGAGGGGCCGCGCCCGCGGCAGCGCCAGAGGCAGCGCCCACCCTCCCCTGGCACGGCTCTCCCACCGTCTGCCGCAACCTGGCAGCGCCGGGGCTGCAACCCCGGCTGTTCCGCATCCTCCGGCTCCCCGCAAACCTCCGCAATACCCTCCCGTCTAAGGCGCACCTTTTCAGTATTCACAGAGAAGAGTACAGTCACATATTCCTCTCAAAGCCACAAGGACTTGACTAGAGCTAAAATGTCATTTATGTACATATCACAAGCGTTTTTCTAGGCACAGATGTCTTTCTGGTGCCAATATGCTGTTTATGTACTTATCTGTCACAAGCACATGTCTACATACATATGCCCTGCTGGCAGAGGCACAGAGCATTTTGAAACTCTTATTAGACTGCTAATGAATAATACGCATACAAAGGAGAAAACAGAAGGTGGGTCTATCAGGAACAGCCTCTTTCTTAACTACCTTTTAATTGTAGGAGAGGAAGAAAAGAGATGAATTTTGATATGTTGGCATCTGTGAAGGCCTGCTTAGCAGCATCCAACGCCATCATTTTAAAAGTGGATTTTTCACAGGTTTGGGTATTTTGGGGGGAGGGGAGGATTTTTTTTTCCCTCTTAAAAAAAAACCCCACAAAATTTTGACACTGAGAGTATTGCAAATCCTGGTGCCAATGATGTATGATAGTGTGATTGTCACCATGGAATGCTGAAAAGCTCGAGCAGCTGTTTGGCATATTGACAGTGCGAATTCAGAGCGTTTTAAATGCAAATGACAGTATTCAATTGATCGCAGGAAAACAATGGGTCATAGCCTTACCTTTCCTTGGCTATGCTCTGAATAATCAGGCTGCAAATCCATGCACAATAGGGATATTGTACACGTTCTGGGGATTTTGTTCCCCGCGTTCATGGGGGTCGATATGATGCTTCTTTTGGGCAGAGCTGGAATAGAGGCGCCGCTGAACCGTCCCAGGCACCTCGCGGGGGTGAGGTGGGGAAAAGGGCATAATTTGCTCCAAATCCACCACGTCCTAAGTGTCAGCCTGTTTTTCTTCACTTCTATCCTTTTCTGCTTGCTCTTTAATCATTCCCAAGGGTGGCTGGCTTTCTGCCTGACTTGTCTCCATTATACCCTGCTGCAATCAATATGGCAAGCAGAAATCAGCAGGAGAAGGCATGTTCTGCTCCCAGTGAGAGCCGGTGGGAGGGAAGGAGATCAGGCCAGCCAGCTGCAACCCCAGCCCGGCAGGCGAGCCGAAATCCAGCCGAAAAAAGCTGCCGCCAGACGGCTGGGTCCTGTTTCCTTCGTGGTGCCCCCTGCCCGGCAGCTAGCAGCAGGTAAAGGTCTTCCTTCTTCTCCCAGCCCTGGGAGGGTAGGCAGGAAAACCTGGCCCTGGTAAAATTTACACTGAAAGCTGCTTTCTTTTCTTTTTTTTTTTTTTTTTTTGGCAGTGGTGGAAAGAAAAAGAAGGGTCTTTCCAAAGCAGAAAAGTCCAGGAGTGGGGGAGCCACACTTTCACCTGAGCAGGTCTGTTACATGTGGACACTGGAGAGTGCTTGGTGGTTCAGGTGGGTTCGCACTGGCTCAGGTCTCCAAGGTGGTCCACGTCAGACTGAAGGCAGCCACTGCCACTCTTGAGTACCTCTAGCCATAGATTTTTGGTTTTAAGACCACATTTCTTTGAGGACAATTTAAAACACATGCAGGAGTGGTGTGGATGAGGCCATCACCCAGACAGTGCTCTCTGCCCTTGGCTTTACCTTACCATGTAGGTATATGACATCTCCTTCCAAGAATTTTAACTTGGTGAATTTCTTCCCTTTCCTTAATTTGTAAGCCTGAAAGGGCTATTCAGGATCCATTCCCGTATTGCAATCCCCTGATTGCATCTAAATTGTACCAGTGAGCAGAGCTTTTCTGCCTCCTGTGCTCCCACCCACCCTTCTCGTGTTTCAGTCTTAAGCACTTTGGGTCAAACACTGATTTTTGGATGTCCTTGATCCATGGGTCGTGTGCTCTGAGACATTTCTGAGTGTTTCTGCAACACAACCACTGCACAAACAGCATCACAGTTGCCAGAGCAGTTGCTGAGATGTCTGCAAGAAATCCATGATCAGACTTGCACCTGGGATCAGGAGGGTGAGTGGAACATCACACATGGCTGATGCTCTTGTGCTGTCTGCATGTGGGATCCATGTTGTGGGCTCCTTGCACCAGAAATTGGCTTCTCCAGGGAGTCTGACAATTACAAAAAGTTCTGTTTTATAAAGGGGAGGTTCATGAGGAGTTGGGGTTGGAGACCACACAGTTAATATCATCCATTTATGGAGTCTTGTTAGAAGGCTCCACAAGTTTTTCAGGCTTTCCCAATCTTGCCCAGCAATCCCAGATGCCCATTTTCCCTAGGTACAGAAATCAAGGGACTGTACAGCTAAATGACACCTATTTCAGCATCCAGCCTTTCAGTCTCTGATGGAAGGCAATGAATAAAAAAACCTCAGCATCATTATTACCTACGCCTTCCTAAGATAAATCTGTTTACCTGTAAAACAGATGCATTAAAAACCAATCAGCCAATAGAAATAATTAGTTACAGCGCAGGCATGTGATTTGCTCAGCCTCTGGAACGGGGTAATGTCTTGCTTAGCTTGAACTCCTTGCTGATGGATGCTTGGTGAAAGGTCTTGGAGACGATGTACTCAGCTAAACGCTGGGGAGACAGAAAATGATTACTACAGAGAGACATTGCTCAAGTCAGCTCTGCAAGAAATTCATCACCAGCAGCATTGGCACCACACATGAGCAGCAGCGTATGGAAACTGAACTGTAAAAAGTAACAAAATCAGTGAACTAAGAGAATATTGCGTACCGTGAACGTGAGGGAATGCATCGTTTCCCAGAGGGAGAAACGTTCCTATTTAGCAGGCTTTTGTTTTGTTACAGGAAACGCTTGGATGGGGGGATTTAGCTGTGAACACAGAGCCTTTGTTTTCTGGGAACAAAGGGAACCCAACCGACACAGGTTGGTAATGGATAAACTTTCTACGCTGAGCTGGTAGGTAAAGCCTTGGGCTTGGTACCAAACACGCAGGACTGGCTTCTTGTGCCTAAAATGCCGTGGCCCAAACAGCTGCCCTTGGAGGTAAATTTATAGCTCATTTCTGCTTAGTGGCCACAAGACCACCCTAAAATAAAGACACCACCAAGACCAAGAGGAGGGGCTGCTGCAAAAGGCTGCTCCCCCCTCCCCAACAC